>JAUZNC010059918.1:13852-45034 GCA_034780395.1 Vannuccia rotundouncinata | reverse complement strand
AACTTATAAAACTTTATAAAGAAACTTTTGATTTTTGTTGATTACAAATCCTTTGGTTTTATAATGGGCACCCTGTAGCTCAAATGTTTTCAACCTTTGAATGTTGCAAAATAGTGCTTGTTTTGTGATAATTGATATTTAATACTTAATTATTCATTTAAATGAGAGAACTTTTAAAATTGATTAATTAAATTAATATTATTATTTGAGACGAAAATTTAAATGTAAACACAGATGTCGTACAATAGCGATGTTAATTATATATAATTAATTAAAACGGCGTACGAGAAAATATGATAAGGCAATTTTAGTTTTTTATTTAATCAAATATTTCACCACGTGATTCGCGACATATAATTACTGTGATTATTTTTATGCTCTAAAATATTATACAAGACATTTTGTTTCTCCGAATTCTTTTTAATTAAAGTCCTTATCCGATTTTTTTTTATTTAATATTAATTCTTTAAATGTCACTAATAACATATAGAAAGGTTAAAAACGCATTGAAGTTTTTATATGGAAAAGCGACAAGTTTGTAAAGTATATTTTTCGATACCGATTTTTAACTTAAACGAATATTGTTTTACAGCAAATTGAGCCATGTTAAAAGTTGGGTATATTGGTGATTTATTAATAATTTGAATGATATTTTCTATGATATAAATCCGTTTCTTTTCAGGACTGGATAAAGAAGAATATTGTTCTTGTCCTCATATTATTATTGAATACGGGACTTGCACTGTTTTTCTTTTCGTTACTCACAACTGAAAAGGTCAAAGAAAGCTGATAATAAGAATTAATTTGAGGACTTGTTATACACTGTATACTATAAAATAGATTACTTCTTTTTGCTACAAAAGAAGCTGATTATGTCAAAGCATCCTTGTGATCAATATAATGAGAGTATCATATTTATTAAAGTGATTAAAAACATGGGCTATAGTTAATATAGATCATTATTTCATATATATTTTCAATACAGAATAGATTCTACAATAATAATCTTTTTATTTATTACAAATAATAAAACGCAATTTAATATGTTTAATAAAATTGAAAAAACACTAACTGCTCATACAAACTATATATTATTAATATTTCTCAGATTCTAATTTACCTTATATACTATTTATTGTACAGGCAATTTTTATGTGTGATTTTTAGCTCTACTAGACTACACTATTTGACACACAATTACTCAGCAATATGATCAATCACTTTTATTTCATAGTTATTTTAACTATTTTATTAATCTAATGAGTCACATCGACTGACACTAAATACAAATATATTTGAAGAACTAAAAGTATTCTGGAAACATTGTATTATTTAAAATAGGGTGAGTTTAAACGACTATAAATTCAAAGAAATTTAAATTGTCAATGTTTATCGATTTTTAAAATTATTCAGATTCATTTGTATTTCCAAATTGAAGGTTGTACCATAATCATATGTATTTCTTATCACTTATATCTTTTTTAAAGGGCTGATTTCGCAAACTGTTCCTCATCATTACACCACAAAATGTTTATCAATCTCAACCAAAATTTTCGAATTTTTATTCGCAATCTCGTTTTAAATTTTGATTTAATAATATATTATATAGGCCGTTTTGTGGCAGGACTTCGGTCCGTATCTGTGAATTATCCTTATGTTCAAAGAAACTGCATTATATACAAATATATTTACCTATATTTACCGAATAAATGTTTTCTTTTTTAATTTAGCATGAATATAAGATATATTTTAAAAGAAGTTGTACTTGACAAAAAAATATGTATTACAAAATAAAATGATTATCTACTATATTTATAAAAAACTAACAATTATTTGTTTTTGCTGTAGACAATTTAAACCATTTAGGCCATTTAAACACATAAAAGATGTTCTGTGGAACTCGAACGATTGGTACTATATCAAATTGGTTCGTAATTGAAGCTAACTTACAAGTATTCTGAATGATAAATTCGTTAAAAACATGGACACTTTGAATAAAACTTCTACAGTGGTCAACATCGAGGCACACAAATCGATCTTTTAGAATTTTCACTGCATTAGAAATAAATTGTAATTGCTAGACTACTTTCAAAATTTTAGTAATATAAAAGAACAAAATAATATAAATGGAGAATCCGTTAAATAAGACAATTTAGCTTTAATATATTAGAAATATATTTGATAAATATATTATCTTACTACGGTATACTAATGAAGTATTCAAATAGACACTATATAATGATATGATAAATGTATTTTTGAAGTAAATGGTGTAATTCTAATTCTGATATTGAAAACGGATTTGGACATAAATAAAATAATTAGTGTCAAAAACGATTGTCAGTATAAAAGTTGGTGACCCCGCTCTATGATCTAGTCCTTTTTCAGGTATTTGGACACCCCAAAGCATTTTGAAGTAAAAATTAGCAAATAATTTTTTCTAGATTTTTTTTTAAAAAATTGACCACCCCTCCCCCTCCTCTCACGCCCAATATCAAGGTGGGACCACTACGCATCATAAAATCTCAGGAGCAGTCACTCAACTTCATAGATCTCAGATGTGCTAATGGATCCTTCATCATCATGCTTTGAGCCCAATTTTTTAAAATCTAAAAGGACTTGTCAATGGTCAAGTAATTAGTTATCTCACAACGCTCAAAATGGACAGAGATGAGTCAAGGGATCACCTAGCTGAAAATATTTAGTGGATCGAGTTTCAAGGTTAAGTTAATAGGATACCTTTACAATCCACAACAGGCTCCAAAACTACCCAAGATGCTGCGAGATCTCTTTAATTCAAATCCAAGCCTTCGAAGATTAAAGACATGGCTGCCGGACGCTACCAATTCTAGCTCCGCTGATATGGTATCTATATGGAATGTTTTACACATTCATTGCAGGGGTTTAACATTGTTACAATTAGACATTCTACATTTGCATGCTTCTGTACAACGCAAGCCGGACTTTTTACAATTGAAACTTGGACTCATACCTTCTATCCTCACTCCCATTGTCCCTGGATTAGGTAGTTCTCAATAATGTTCCTTTTCCTGTCACAAAACATCTTTTTGATAGTGGGCTCTTTGGATTTGGAACAAAAGGGCATCAAGTGTGGTTGACCGTGCGACGTTCGAGAGAACCACGAAATAACAGAGACTGTCTGTTGCGCTCCCGTGAACAATTTATATACGAAACACAAAATATAGCAACCTATAGAAACACAGGAGACAGGATAAACCAATCAAAACCACCAACGGCACGCCAGATCTATTTATATATCGATGACCCATCGCCGGTGAAGAAACGAATTCTAACAAGGAACCTAACAAAGTGTCAAAGCTAGGAGGTGGCAAAGAAAGATTCTAAACATGATAATTACAAATAGGAACATCCATACCATGTGTAAACGGGTCCGCTAAATTCTTTTCCGAAGGAACCCAAACACAAGAAAGTCTTTTAGAAACATACAAACGATATAGGTAATCCTTGGAGACGACACTTGAAACCGAACTGGCCAGATATGTAGACTATCAAAAATGCCAAGGTTTGCAGAGAGTTGGAAGAATGAGTATCAAAGTCTTAGTCATTCAATGGTAGAGTAGACAATTCGATTCGATCATTCGTCGAAGCCGACAATGAAAATTGCTTTGAAGAGCGGTCTAGGTAGACGTCATAAGTGGCCCAAATAAGAAGATGTGGCGGATGCCAGAGTTTTCGTCTTTTTCTTTTTACTTCAACGTCATCTTCCAGCTTGATTGGTAGTGATACCGGAGGCGCGGGGTCCCCCCCCCCCCCCCCGTATGCCTGGCTGGTAACGAATCGGCTGAGGAGATGCCGTACAAGGCATAGAGGTCTCCTTGATTGCGAAAGAGGGCCAAAGCCTACCCACATATAGTCCCAAGATAGAAATCCGTCATCCTCTGGCATATGGCTGCAATGAAATCCTGGCCTTTGTTGTCTCGGAAAACCTCCATGATTTTCTCAAGGGTTTGTAGCCCAAAGGTTGTACGTTGGCCGGAAGCCTGAACTCCTTCTGCTGTGGGTCCACGCTAACGTGGCGGAATCCCGAACCAGGTTTGGATGATCCGCAAAGTTATTGTGTTTAGGTGCAACATGATAGACAGGAGGTGCAGTTTCATCAACTGAGGACTGTTAATCCTCTTCTTTAAATCGGTATAGACGATGTCCCATGGACATCATCTGCAATCTCGTAGCTTCTGCAATGGCTGATCGACGTGTAAACCTTTCAAGGGATCCGTGAGACATGAATAAAGATTTAGCCAAGACGTAGTAAAAGTACCGAAGTACAGGATAAAAAAGACAAGACAGTCTTGAAAAACAAAATAATTTTCATAAACAAGGGCGCACGTCCGGGAGTTGATGTAGTTTACGATGGGGCGTTGAGAGTACCTATACTGGTGGTTGGAGTTCATTGGGGTTGGGGGGCGTAATTAATTTGTTTTCGTATAAAAAGGGGAAACCCCAGCTAGCTCTTGGCCACTCTTTTCCGCGGCCCCTGCAAATAATTTTTAACGTGACAATAGCAGTCACCATAAAAATTTAAAATAAAAAAGAATCGCATTTGTTATTTTACTTCTATGACATATGGTCAACACACATTTCTGAGTTAATTTGAATTCCGGCGATATTTAAATTACTAACACATTTTTATATTAATTATTTACGATCATGATAACTATATTAGAAAACACTAAATATTATAAAAATATATCAAATTATTCCCTGAGAAAACATAATCAAAATCATATCACGTTTTCAGTGGATTATTAATTGTATATGTAGACGTTTTATTTTCATCGCTATATTTAAATAGCGATACGACAATTTTGATTTACGGAATATTTTTATTCTTTTCTGGTGACATTTGTACACCAGAAAATTAAAGATAATTTTTTTCATGAAACCTGCAAAAATAAAAGTCCCAAGTTGAGAAAACGTCATTATGATTAAAGCTGTTCGGAATGTACTTATCTCCGAAATAAAATTTATAATTTTAAGATATAATATTATATGCAATATTGCAAAATTGTAATTAATATTTGGTACAAATAAATTTAAATATCATTCCATATAAAAATATTATTATTTATTAAAAAATCAAACTCTATAGAAATGAATATACCTACGAATACGATGTTATTAGATATACAAAAGGTTGGAGATAAGCAACAGCATTGTCGGTAATTACCGAATTTGCTGTATATTCTTCAGTCTTACCAGCTCAATGGAATATATTTTATATATACTTAAATTCCATGTTTGATGATCGTTTATAAAATTCACGTCATCTATATCGGTGAACATTTTCAAACAAAAATAGAACCCCATGTGAGTTAAGGATGAATAGTACATGGACTAATCCATTGCGATAGTCCACCCACTACCTGTAAATTTGAAGAATATATTATTTTTTTATATATTTTTTTTATAACAATACTGGCAATACTTTTTTTTATGTAACATTTTTATAACAATACTGGCAATTACTACAAAGGGGCTGTTCAAAAATGACGTCACGCTGATTAGGAGGAGTGGGTGATAAATCCGTGACAAAGCGTAATGGTGGAGTAGAGGGGGTTTCCAAAATTGTGACGTCACAAAACATTCGTGTAAAAGCCGCATAGAGAAATATAACTCTGTTGTATAATTATCTTCACTCTATTTTTAAAGCCCATTGCTTCGTTTAAATAAATCGAATTTACAGTTTATGCGGATTCACAAATTCGAAATACTATAATTTATAAATTTATAATGTCTGATTTTCGACAGTTGTACTGAGACCTTTTTAAAACATACTGCCATGCTTACCCTAATTTCCAAAAATCCAAATGCCAAAGTGAGATAATCGCCTAATTATGAAATGAAATGAAAAAATAGGCAGAAAATGTTCCATACTAGCCGTCAGGTCTAAACTATATGAACTGAAAAGAACAGAATTAAAAAAAAAGGAACTCTTTTGAATTTTTGGGGACGTATAAGGTATAGGGGGTAGAATTTACCGTGACGTCTATTCTGAAGGGGGTTTCTAAATTTGTGACTGCAGTGCGTTATACAAAAGGGGAGGGGGTAAAACATTGCGTGACGTCATTTTTTAACAGCCCCAAAGAGCGAAAATTCGTACACATTTGGAAAAATATGTTCTCTGGACATAAATATACAAAATGGATTGATACAAATATTAAAACAACCTAAAGGATCAAAAGCGCGTAATGGCCAATGAACTGATGATAAACCTAAAAGTATTACTTCATTATTTCAAAAGTACCATGTCTTGGATCATCATGAACTATGTTTGCGAATTTCGTTTAAGACACTGCACGACATTTTTAGCAGTAACAGCTGTCAAAAAAATTTTAATTGATGTAATATAATTCTATAATATCTATCAGGCGCGTAACTAGCCATTGGGCAACCCGGGCAGTGTTTTGCTGTTTTGAAAATTTGTACTAATACATTTTTATACCAATACAATTTTTAGGATGTTTTTATATTGTTATTTTATTGAAACTTATTCCCTCGGTTTTGCGTGCTCTAATATTGCTTCATTACAATTTAAGACATTGAAAAAATTTCCGGAGGGCTACACCCCTGGACCCCAAAAAACCTTTGACCCAGTCTTCGCCAGGGCCACCTCAAATTCCTAGTTACGCCCATTTCTAAAATATAATTTTTTTAAACTAATAATATCTATGCATATCTATATGGAAATTTATTTTATTGTTAAATTATATCAATAAAATAAATGCCTGCCTTTTGGCATTTAGTGGAATACTATAGTAATCGTATTGTATTTAATTTTATGTGAATATCTACGAATACGAATTTATAATTTTGTTAAATTATATAAAATAAAATAAATTGTCGCATTTCGACATTTTCCTAAGTTTCAGTTTTGGAATCGTAATGGCCACGAAGGAGCTCGTCCGACAGCAGAAGTGTGCGGAGCTAATATATGAACTAGGCTTGGGACTATCAACGTATCCTTTTAATTTTTTTTAAATGATTAATTGAAAAAAATAAAAAACAACTGGCTATCTTAGTTACATTACACATTTTAACTAATTACTTTGGTTCCGGAATTTTTTTTTATTAATATTATTTTGCAATGATTATTTATAATTTATTAAATTCAATTAATGCGTTAAGTGTGGGTAAAAGTACTGCTTTATAAATCATGTATATAAACGATATTTGTATAAAGAAGTTTGTTAAAACAAATTAGCAATAGAGTTAACAACTCGGACTAAAACTTATCTGTTGTGACATTTGTCTATCTATTCCATTAATATTGTAATAGGAACCTGAAGATTTCACTTTTGGGAATTTCATTTTTTATTTTGCTAGGTGCATGGTCTGTAACAGTGGTTTGTCTATTGGCATTTATAATATATGGTTTACTGCATACTTCCAATTATTGCATTCCTGTCATCCCTGTGCCTGTCATTAGGTCATATTCTTTATTCTTAGTCATGGTTCATACAGTCCTTGAATGTCATGAATAATAAAATTGTCCCAGAATTTTGGGTGGCCCATAAGTCATGCAGTATAGGCCAGCCTGCATTCCTTGACAATTCTGAATATTTATTAATATTACTGTGTAATATTGGTTTATAATGTACTCCACATATATAATATCCTTGTTAGACTACATGGAATGTAGCCTGGAGTATAGGAAAATATACTTTCAGAATAATAATTAAATTCCAAATGTTTAAAGGTGAGTCCAAATAAGAAGTGAATGTCCACACTTTCAATGTAAATGTTCCATTTGTATACCATCTACTTCAAGAAACTTTGTAATTTGAAGTTACTATTTAATCTCAGAAAAAGCAGTTTCTATTTTTAACTAACCATCAATTATGTTCAGTGATATTAAAAACTTATTTTTTGGATTTTAATTATTCTTTTCTTATTCACTTTAAAACATTTGGGATAAATATAATTTTTTTTCAATATTATTTAGTTACTGACTAAAAGGTATGGTAGACCAAGAATATTTGGAAAATCTTTGAATTCTTTAAATTGTCTTCAATTGAAGAATGTTCTTGAATGTTCTTGAAATTTGCATTGTGTCCTCATTTTTAAAAATTTATATTAATTATATTATCATTTTTTAATGTTAAAATTAATTGTTACCCCAAAAAAATTGTTGTGCTCCACACAAATATATTTAGTTATATGACTATTTTGTATTACAGGTGCAATGTAATGAGTAATATTTTTTAATTACAAAAATAACCTTATTTTTTTGCTCTGCTTGTTTGTGAGGTGTCCCAGGGGTTTAATAGATTTTCCTGAAATTATTTTAAATTAAACTACAGGTGCACACAAGCAATATATTGCTAATCTTGAGGAGAAACAATCTGCCAAGATGTCAATGCTCAGTCAAGAAGAAATCTTAAAAAGTAAAAGTCCCAAGCTCTGATAGAGTTGAAAGACAAACAATGCAATCTTATCCAAGAGGGATTGTTCTAGAAACATCTTCACAACATAAACATTTATATGCTGTGTTAACATTATCTCCATTAATTAATAAAATTATATCTTATTGTATACCTATAATTGTACATTATTTCATGTGTCTTATCACCAGCATATTCATAATAAAATTAGTTAAATTTTGAAACATTGTTTGTCTTGACTATAGTATTTATAAAATTTTATGTCCTTGAATTTTTTTTCAAAAAATGATTTGTCCTCAAAGTTTGTGGAGAAAAAAAACAGTGGCTACCCTGATTTACCACATTTGGAATTTTATTATCATACTAAGTATATTTTCCTAAACTACATGACTTATGGACCACCCAGTATATATATAACAAATTTTTAATATTCTATATTTTAATTCTGTATATCTATATTTCAGTCAAAAAGCTCTTATTAAAAATAATGTTCATTTTTGACAATACTGAGTAACTAGTAAATAAAATATAAATTCCACAATATTTTTTATCTAATAATTCTGTTAACTGTTCATTATTCATAACTGAGACAGTACTAGGCCATTTCATGTTTTCAATTAATAAAGGTTGTTTAAGGAAATGGATATAAAGACAAGTTCAGTTATATGAAACATAATGGGAGCTCTCAGTTAATTGTTTATGTTAACTGGCTCAAATTCATTTTTATGGTTATATTAAACAACCTGGTTGTCTAAACCAAAAACATAAAATCAACTTGGTTATGTTGGGTTAAATATGGATTCTTGATTAACTTTACCCATTTTGGTTAATATAATTAAGAGAGCTGCAATTTCTTCCAAATACTCTACAAAGCTATGTTGTTATTCAAATATTATATTAACCCTGCTTTTATTAAAATTTAATAAATACTGTAATAGCCATCTTTTTGCCCTGTCTATTTGTCTTTTCATTATTTTATGTTAATAAATGATTTCATTAAGAAGTGCTACTTTAGATGTTAGTAATAAAACAAACATTCAAACAAAATTTATCCATCTATTATAATTAAAAAAAATAACATTTGTTTAGAATTACATCTTTTTATATATAGTATATATTATTGTAATTAATATTATAATAATTCCCAAATTCTCTAATTGACAAAAACAGGATAATTTCCTAATGTTGATTTGACTCACATTTTCCAAAAAATGTACAATTTTCAATGTACAATTTGATTAATCACTACTTTTCTGATGACTGACATGATATGTTGAAGATCAGCACTGTTGTCTGAAAATTGTAATTTATTTTATAGTATGCAAGTGTAGGTATCATTAACACATTAATATTATTAACACATGTTACAAACAAGATGGGTTATGCCCCTGAACATACAAGAAATATCCAAGTTAGGTGGCAAATGCTTTTAATTATAACAACAAATAGAGTATAATATATATATACTGTGACAATCTGTATTGATTGTTTTTTTACATCACTACTAATAAGCTATAACATAGCTTGGCAATAACAATTTGGCTGAAACTATTGTTATTTTAACTAATAAATAACTGATAATATCACCCCCTGAATCCTGGTGTGAATTTTTCAACTAATACTCTTTTTTTCAGTTTTGTTAAGCAAATTTCTGAAATTTCTCTCAAAGGTTCTGAATTTCAAGTTTGAAATTTCTGATTTTTTCCTGTATATTTTCCTAATTTTCCAAATAAATCATTACAAAAAGTCGGGGGGGGGGTTTCCCCCCAGCTCTAGTGCCCATTGGGCCTGCCTGTGAGATGCTAATTCTGTATTACAAACAGATAGAAATATAATTACTGCTATTTTATACACAATTTATAAATAAATAAGGCATACTGGTTATAACTAAGCAGGGAAATTATAAGTAGGGACCAAAAATTCTGCTTGTTATAACCATGTTTGTATAGTGTATTTGGATACAAGACCAGACAAAATAGCTTGTCATAAGTGGAGTATACTGTGTTATAAATTAATGGCTAATCAGAACACCTGCTAATGTGAATTGTGAACAGAATTTCTAGAACTGTCCCTATTCCTATGATGTATTTTGCCTGTTGCTAATTGTAACAGCTCATCTATATATTCCTATCTTCATTTGCGGATTACATGACATGTATAGGGTGAGAGTATTATGCAGGATTGTAAATTGCATCATCATGTTTGCATCACCTATTCAATTAACTCACAATTTTTTATTATATGTATAATGGGGCTTGATACCAATGTTAGTGTCAATTTTATATTGGGGATTGAGACCATCATGTGGAAGTGTCATTTTATAATCAATGAGACTGCTTAAGGTTGCCTCATAAATATTTAATTGTTTTATTTTGTTGCTGAAGTTAACTATGTCTAACCCTTTATGATATTTTAATCTTGTCCACACACCATATTTAATTACAAACAAAAATTAGTCCGTTTTAATTTTGAGTTATCTATTATACTTAATTAAGAAAGTGATGCTGTAAAGAGCAAAGAGAAACCTTCATATTTTTATCTATTATACTGACCCGGAGTTCATAGGTAACTATTGTAACATAAATAATCTTATACCATTAAAATTCGATCTTTGTCTAATCAAAACTCTGGCTAATCAGATCAAAATTATTTGCATTTTACTTGTTCTGATTAGCTGGAGAATATTGTAATCATGATTTCTATGATTATGGAAAACTGAAAGTCAGGTAAATGTGTTTCACTATTTCATTTTTTGTTGTTGCTGTTTTATATAATGAGAAAATATTTATTTTTAGAAATATCTGTATCAACATCCTTTACACCCTCTAGGTAATAATTTTATGTATCAATTTTCCTGTTATTTCCTTAATGTGCATTCTTTTCTCAGATCACAAGCTGTTATAACAACTTCAGTTTCATACATGCAAATGTTTTATGAAAAGCACACTTCGGAGCACTTCAAATATCCATATGTTGCCATGGCCTCTTTCTATTTAGCTTGCAAGATGGAAGATTCTTCTAGAAAACTTGAACATGTTATTCAAACAATGTATAAGATAATCAAAATGCCCCAACCATCTGATAAATCTGACTTATTCAAGCAATTAGTAGCACAAATTCATTCGTTAGAGGGAATTATTTTGATGGTTCTTGGATTTCCAAACATTGTTATACAACAGCCTCATGTTCATCTGGTTAATGCTCTTGAGAAACTTTCTTTGCCAAAACTTGTTGAAGCTCAAAGTTACTTTGTATGTACAGCTATGCTAATATTCACTCCTTTGACAATAAAATACAACAGTGAATTGATTGCTTCAGCTAGTATTCAACTATCATTACAAGCTCATGACATACCCATTCCTGAAAACTTCAAAGGACTTTTCTCTTCTGATGTGACACATGACAAAGTTGCTTTAGTGATCAAATTGTTCAAGAATTTTTATGAAGGTCTCAGCATTAAACAGAAGGAAAAACTGAGAGCATTACAAATAGTAAGCACTTTTTGCATTTTAAATATTAAAATTCTTTTATTCAACAAATTATCATTCCTTATATTTTTTTAGAAAAATGTTATTTACAAGTGAAGTCTTTCTAATATATTTCTTTTGCGTTGAATGTAATAGAATTTTTTTCGAACTGTGTATATTGACTAATTTAACTATAATAAATATATAAGTCTGTAAAAAGTTGTTTTAATACTTGATGTTCTGATAAAATTGCTCATTAATATTTATATTTAATCAAACAAGTTAAATGTAGGGTTTTTGTGTTTCAATTTTTTATTTGTCCGATAATATATTTTGCTTTTAAATAATTATAAACAATCAAAAAATTGTAACGTGAAAAATTTTATATTGAACACTTTTTAGTAGAATTTCATGATCCGCTAAATTTACAGTTCATTTTTTATTATACATTTCGTATTATATAAACACTTATTAGGGCCATATTAAAGATATTTGCTATTAATAATACTTATTTTTTATTTATCTGCTTTTTAAAATTTTACATAGGCTCATCTAAAAATAAGTGTCCATAATCGGCCAGTTGCGCGCCCACCTTCGAAACCAATGGCCCCACCCAATAGTGAATCAATGAAACCGGCTGTTTCGTCTACAGAGGATTCCTACGATGATCAGAGATGGAAACGTAACGATCATCGTGTTGGTGACAAACATTTTCCGCAACATAAGGGTCAAGGACCCCCAGCTGGTCACAAACCTAATTATCATCCACATCGTAATCAAGAAAGTTGGGCTCACCATAACCGTGCCCATGCAGCTTACAATCATAACCAACAACATAGAAACCCCACTAGTCATACCAACTTCAATCGTCATCCACAAGGATCTGGACATCCACCCAGAGACTCCCGAATGCCAAGAGGATTAGAGGTAAAGTCTTGGCATTCATCACATCGTTACAAATGATCTTAGTGAATAGATACTAGCTACCAATAGCTAGACAATCTTTTTCACATTTTATGTATTAACAATATAATATCATGCATAATAGTCTCAATATATAAATTTTTAAAAAGTATTTTGTTAATAACGTATTTAAATTATAGATTAATAGAATAAACAAAATATTTTTTTGTTTTTATATTTATATCAATTTCGTATTTATATATAAAATTAACTGTTGGGTATCTCGGGTAATTATTAGTCTAAAAAGTATACTTTCTTTTGTCTGACATATTATATATTTGTACATATATTATTTTTTATATTTTAAATATAATTTTTTACGTTTCAAATTATAAATGAATAAGCTTGTACTGTTTTTATTACACACTTATATGCTTTGAGGGCTATGTCCATTCATATCATTTTATCTAAATTTTAAAATAAGCGTATTTAAGGAGTAAAAATTAATATGAATTATAAAAATATATTACTCTAAATTATCTACTATTGACTTTTTAAATAGTAAATAATGTTATGTGAATTACGATAGTTTTGTAATCTAGATATGAATATAGTCTCTTGAAATAATGAAATTTGAGTTTATTTTGGTATTATCTTAATGAAAAATTTAATTAAACGTTTAAAAGTTTGTAAGCGCAATAGGGTCAGTTGATATTTAAATTAATAATTACTTTTGTTAATTCATAACTATAGTTCATTTCTTTTCGATAATTTACTAAGCCTGATTTTAGAAACATCTGTAACTTTTTCGTTTTGAACAATTCTTACTGTTTGTTAAATTTTGTCATTGTGGATTTCTATGCAATACATATTATAAACTGTATAACAATTACAGGAAGAAATTTCAATTATATCTTGTTTAGATCAGCTTTTAAAAATTTCTTCGACGTAATTTATGATAATCAGAATAATACAGTGTGTAAATAGACATCGCTATTTTTAAAATAATTCATAGAGAAACGATTTTTCCTAATTATTTTTCATTATTTAGTAATTGTATTTATTATATTCTTTTCAAATTTTTGTTTTTTGTATCAATTAATGTAGTATTATTATTTATATCTGCATTTATTTACCTCTTGATATATTAAATTTTCGGAAATTTTTTGATTACTTTGTTCCCATTCATTCTAAGTGCTAACTTTTTATTCAGTGGTTATTTTTATAAATGTGGATGTAATAGTATTTCCTTGGTATATTTCCACATTCATAGGACCGACGTGAACGCCGTCTATCTGACAGCGAGCGTAATCGGTCTGATAACCATTCACCTTCTAAAAGAACCTATAACACTTCTGCTAACGCTGACCGTGGTCCCGATCATCAAGTAAGAAGTTATAATAATTTATAACAGTTTAGAAAGGATAAGGTTTTTGGTATCACCGACATCTTTTTAGTATCGTGATATGAAAGTAATATTAATTGTTACTAATCACTAGATAGCTGTAACATATTTATTGTAAATGAACAAAGTTATCGAAGTAGATTATCTATAATATTAGTTTTTACGTGTTTAGACCTTTAATTCTAAATGGTTTAATTTTTTATTGACATACAATGTTAATATTCATCGAAGCCCTTTTAAGTTAACAAATCAGTGTGATCATAAAGTTAGGATATGGTTTCGTATGTAGGATTATGCTGTTTGAATAACATTGATGGTGAGGCTTGTCTGTTCCAGAGTAAAATAAATAATTAATGTAATAGACCTATATTTATTTTTCTAATGTGCGCTAAATTGTCGGAATTGTATAACTTTTTATTTCGACTTATAAACATACAAGTTTGACTTACATTTTGACATGCAAGATTGTTTCAAAGAAAAATGAAACCTTTTGTGGCATTAATACAATAATGAAAGATCGTGGAATTTTTTTAAAAATTCTGTATGACTTTGGAATATTCTTGGAAACGGGTGGCAATAATATGTTTGACCATTATTATTATAGTAGATTTTGTGTCTTAAGAACATTTATGTAAAAATCATAATTGTTAAATATCGATTTAATTCAAGGGTTGGATTCATGACAAAAGAATAAATGATTCTGTTGATGGCTCGTTTTCTGCTAAACGACCTCGACCCAATGATTGGCATAACAACAAGGTATTATATAATGTTTTAGAATTGTATCAATTCAAGAGTGCAATTGGTTAGATATACTCAAAAGTAATTGATTCTTGTCAAATTTTACTGAAATATAATGGCGGCTATTAATTAAAAAAATGAATTAGGAATTATCGCATATTAACAATTCTTAAATATCTTTATTAATTTGCGCTCATTAAATCTGATAAACCTTAATTAAAATAAATTACTAGTACTATTGAACAACAACAAAATATTTACAATACTTTACAATAATTTTCTACTATATTTAAATATTTTCTGTATATTAATTATATACAGTCCTCGTTTTTAGGTTATACATTAATTAATATTGTGAATTTCTAAATTTATATTTAGTTTTGTATTACCTATTTTTTCGTTAACCAGGTTTCCGGGAAAGCACAGCATCCTAAAGTAGTTGATCCAAGATGGAATGATGATTTCAATGCTATGTTTTAAAAGTTTTCATCTCCCGCCTTAAAAACCAAAAAAAAATTAATTATTTCATTATCTAGTTCATAGTACTTGACGAAACGTCGAACATCTCAATTGATTTTGTACACTTTTGGTATTCCTATTATATTATAAAAATACAGAAAAAAATCGCATCTGTTACTTATTGAATTAATGTACAGCCGTCCCTACTATCTTTGTTACATGGCGTAACATTCCCATTGAGAAAAAAAGAAAAAAAAGTGCTTTCATAAGTTGCATTTCATTGATAATTGCCTTACTTCACCTGTATATTTTTGAGAAAAAAAA
This sequence comes from Vannuccia rotundouncinata, assembly GCA_034780395.1. NCBI lineage: Eukaryota > Metazoa > Platyhelminthes > Proseriata > Coelogynoporidae > Vannuccia > Vannuccia rotundouncinata. The sequence continues at coordinate 29,312 of JAUZNC010059918.1, read as the reverse complement.
ACAAAAATATTATTGTTTATTTATTATTAACAATTGGTGTATTGTGTATATTCTACCAAATAATTTTTGTGTTATCTGTGTAATAATAATAAAAAACAATAATTTGTATTATATTGTAAATGGATATTTGCTTTACTGAGAAAATTTGTATACAGAAAATATTATATATTTATAATTGCTCCAGCCTTTTGTACTTTTTGATTACCTATCACACCTGTATTTCACACTTTTTATATATTTTTGTTCTGTTGCAATATTAATACATGTAGTTTGGATTTATTCCTATATCCATTTCTACTTGTTGTCAAAGAATCTTTTAGCAAAGGTGATATTATATTTATTGTACAAATCATTTTTTATTAAATTCCATCTCTTAGCAATAATACTACATTTTAAAATAAAGTACAACTAATCAAACTGTGTGTTTATATATAAATATACTTTTTGTGTTGAACATACATAGTCTTTCCAAGTAAATTTTTTACATTCATTACATTCATTTTTCTTCATTACTATTCATAGAAATTAAAATGTGAATTGTAATAGTTATAACATGACGTCATTCGAATTTTCTATACACTGTCTTGATAAGACAATCTCAATTAGATTACATCACAAGGTTTGCTGTCATTTTGTTTGGTGGTAATTCTGTTTGTTACTTCCTTGCCTGTATTGCATATTGTCTTATGTACCACATAATTAGACGATAATAAGCCTTTGCATGTCTGTAAGTTTGTGATAATATACCATCTGATAGTGTTATATCAATTTTTTTCTTGTCTTGTTATATAACGCTTTTATAATTACAATTTATTTTGAAATTGATTTTGCATATCTTAGTTTAATGATAAATGAGAATTCCCTTTGTAAAAAAAATATTTCGATTATCAATTGTCAGTGAATACGGAATAATATTGGACTTGATTGGAAAATGCCTGGCAAGTATAAGTAGAAATGAACACGAGTAAGATTTGTTTTTAGCTATATGCAGCCAATTTGTTAAATATTCGAGGTTTTGTACGTATTCTGATTTTTGTCGAAGGTAAGATACTGTAAAGAAGTAAAAAATTAACTCTTTATACCTAATGTACTTAAAAGGAATCGGATACAACTTTAAAACGAAGCGTGGGCTGTTTAAATTGAATATATCTGCATAATTAGAAGATAAGCCTTTTAATGTCTAAGTTTGTGATATAACTTTTATAATTACAAATGATTTTGTATATCTTAGTTTAATGATAAATGAGAATTCCCTTTGTAAAAAAATATTTCTATTATCAATTGTCAGTGAATACCGAAAAATATTGGACTTGATTGGAAAATTCCTGGCAAGTAGTAAAAATGAACACTGAGTAAGGTTTGTTTTTAGCTTTATACAGCCAAATTTGTTGAATAATCGAGGTTTTGTATGTATACAGATTTTTGTCGAAGGCAAGATACTAAAGAAGTAAAAAAATTAACCTGTAACTAAAAAGAATCTGATACAACTTTAAAACGAAGCGTAGACTGTTTAAATTGTACTATGTGAAATAATAGACATAGTATTTAAAATTCATAGCCACAGTGTTTGACAGAATACTTCCGTTTGTTATGTTTATTAATTTGGAGTTATAGACAAGCTTGGTTGAGATTTTAGATTGAAGATCTAGTTGTAGTGTAATGTCTGATTGAAATTAGTTTATATCATTTTCATTTTTAAACTACATACATTCACTATATTTATTTAAAGTTTAACTCATATACTACTCCCAGTAATATATTAAAGTCTAGGTACTTTTAAATTGTATTTCAATGAATAATTTTTAGATTTTTTCTAAATATTGCAATATAATTCTATATTAATAGCATAGGCATCATATATATATATACTTATACTATAGTGTAATTATAATTACTACTATTTAACGTTTATGAGTAATAGTTGCTCATTATTGTTTTAGCCTAGATGTGTATTTTTGTTAACAATTCTCAATTTATCGAAATTTTTCTTACAAACTTAATTAATAGTAATATACATCCGGTATAAAAAATAATTAATTCTGATTGGCGATGATATGTTAGCCGGCATTTTTCGATGGCTAACAACGATAAAACAATGATATGTTTGAATATAATGTTGATGGAATTTAATAAATAAAAAACAACAATGGTGTATAAGATATACATAAGAATGTTATATAAGTTAGAATCTAGTAATGTTTGTTATAACGTAACTGTGACCACCATAATGTACAAGAGGTGGATCGGAATCTACAAATAGATTAATTGGAATATGTGATGGCAAGGACATGCGAGCTTGCAGTAACTACACTATTGCTTAAATACAGTTGTCTACTGTCACACGCTAAGAATTAGGAATACATAAAATAAATATTTTTTTATATATAGTAAACATCTAACAAGAATACAGATATGTTGATCCACTAAATGGATTCAGTTTTTTCTTTGATCAATGATTCAATGGAATAGCTGTTTGGTACGCTGCATGGAAATACAATCTCCGGCAATTTCTGTGTAATATCATCTCTGAATTCGATCTGTTTCTTCTCAAACTTGATCTTCGCCATGGAAGCATCCACTCCCACGGAGTTTGGGGGAAGCGGGTGATGGAACTGGTTGAAGAACTGCGGTGTCATGTTGGTGGCAGACATTTGCGGGGAAGCCCCGGGAAAGCAATGCGTAGGGGGCATTCCATGGGAGCAGATTTGGGAGAAGATCGGGCTGCCTTGAAGCCCCGGGTAGGGAACTGTTGGTTGTAAGAAGTTCATCGACATAGACTGGCTTGTCGGTAGGGTTTCTAGGGGGTTGGGCGCACTTCGTCCCTTCTGGAGGAGGGCGAGATGGCGGGACCAGAGCATCTGCCAGGCCGGCTTCAGGCCGAGCAGATCAGGGACCCAGTTGTCCATGTGGTTGTAGGAGGGATCGAAGTTGTACGCTTTGGCGATCATATTGTCCGGCGAGGTAGGCGGATTCGACTGCCAGGTGGCCTCTCGATGGGCAGAGTTGCTCTTCAACTTGTAAGTTGGACTGCCGATTGCGGGCCGGATGACGTCATCATTGGTCGTCTTGACGCCAGGATAGAGCTGCTGGACGGCGGAGTTGGAGGCGCTGGGGGGCAGGACACTCCTGTGGGCCCGCTTTGGCTCCGGTGGAGTAGGACTGCGGTCCCTGCAGGCTTCCTCGGGCGGCGTCGTGGACCCCGTGTTCCGGTGGTTCGAGTGGCTGAGGATTCGCTTCCTGTTGCCACCGTTGAACATGGCCTTGACGTCCTCCCAGGCGTAGCCGAGCTCCTCGGAGGGGTTGGTCTCCCCCAGGTAGAGGTGACGTCGCCAGGCGTTGAAGTTGGCGGCGTCCGGATGCCGATACTCGACCTCGGTCTCGCCGGTCTCCTCGGGACGATGGCAGTGGAAGATGAACTTGTTAGGCGAGAAGTAGACGTGGCAGTAGAAGCAGCGGATGCACTTGGCCCGGGAGCTGTTGTAGCGGGCCGGGAGGAAGCTGCCCCGGCACCCCCAGCCGCACTTGTGGCACAGCTCGAAGGCGAAGTTCTCCGGCAGCTTGGGAGGACTGATCTCGTCGAGGAAGGACTTCACCAGTCGTTCTGCCTCGCGGCGCGTGATCATGCCGCAGCGACGCGAGCTCACGGGCATCGCCCCGGCCCGGCGAAGGAGTTCTAGTTGAACGGGGGTGCACTGGACGCAGGTGATGCCCAGGGCGACGCGACGGTTGTGAATCTCGTTGTAGCTATAGTTCTTGAGGAGGGTGTTGGAGATCTGGGCCAGACAGAGGCGTTCTTTGCCCTCGATGAAGAGGCTGACGATGGGCACGGAGTGGAGGTAGACGGTGCCGAGTTGGTTATGTTGGCCGGTGGAGGAGGAGGCGCAGGTGTCCTCGATGGAGCCGTCCTGAGACACCTCGTTGAAGCAGCCGTCGTCCATGTCTGCAAATAGAGGATGATGGAGCGGCTTAAACCTCACAACAACCAAATTTATGTATTGGGTCATGAACTTTTAATAACAAACTTTCTTTAAATCATAGATTGAAATTGTTTTAAAAAACGACACTTTTGTGATGATCCAACACTTCTAAAAGGCATTCGACTAACTAAACTTATTTTTAAAGTATTTTCAGGGTTCGTATGAAAATTTTAAAAGAAATTTAAAGACTTTTTCAGGACTCAATGAGAAATTCCAGCTATTTGTGAAAACATTTTTAATGACATCAGTTAGTTATAACAAACAAACACGGAGTATGTTATATGATATATAGGCGGTGGTATATTAAAATACTCCACTAAAAAGCAAAACAAACTGTTGATTATTAATTAAATTGAATAGTAAAAGCGATGTAAAAAAATTGTTCATGATATTGTGTGTATAGTTAAGTTACTATGTTTAAGAATGTGAAGTAACGAAACATAAAATTGTTTCATATATAGTTAGTTCAAGACCATCAAACCGATTAACTTCCTTATTCCAAACTCTAACCTAAATATTGAAGAATAATGGACATTTTAAATTCACAGACTTTTCAAAGACCTTTTACCAAGATTTTTAAATTTCAAGACTTTTCCATATGCTGGAATATATTTTTTGCAATTCAAGACTTTTACAGTTTTCCAAAACCCGTACGTATTTTAAAATAATTTGTAACTTTTTCAATCACTTCTAAAATTACAGCAAATTGGATCCATTTTCCATAGCTATCAATATTACTACTCAAAGCGATTAATATTTATATATAACGAGTTTTGGTTCATTTGTTATACTAAATTTGTAAACCGATGAGAACTACTATATAACTTCAAATATTATAATGCTTATTTAAAACTGTTAATATTTATTTAAAATAAAAATATAATATGATTAAAATATAATATTACAATTCTTTGTAAGCAATAGTCAAATAATTGTTTGATATATACAAAAAGTAATTATTTAATACTGACACAAGATAATTATGTACATTTACACATGTATTGTACAATTTCTGCTTTTGACTGCATATTATCGTTACTAAAAGTAATTATTTTGTTGGTTATATTTTAAATTAATGTTATCATTTGTATGAAGTCCTAACATTGTATAAGTATACACTATACGTATTCAATATAGAATATTTGATAGTCAAATTAATTAAAAGTCAATTTTAAAATGTATTAATAAAGTCAACATGTATTAAGATTTATCAAAAGCATTCAAAATGACTAAGTATAAAGTTATAAATGCTTGTACCACGGTAAAAGATTATTATGATAGCCATTTATAATATTACGATTGATATAAATATTATGTAAGCTGCCGAGAAACTTCTGAAAAGCGGTTAATTAACAGAACGACGAAATATTCACATATATAGTAAACAAATTAATACTCTCTTAATTAAAATACTCTATACGGTAATATAAAAAACAAATATTTGCACACAATTACCTATAGTTAGGGAGAAGTTCAAATTATATTGCGGATTGCACTCGGGGAAAAGACTTGATTTGGCCAGCAAAGATCACTCTACTCACTTAGGCGGGGACAGAGCTGTTTACTTCTCAAGAGTTGTATATGAATTAAAGTTCTTCAAACATTTGACTATTTATTTGTCGTTAACACAAAGAGCCCATAACAAATGATCAAATCCCAACTTTTCCCAACCCATTGCAAGGCGGATGGTGCCCCTCCCATCGCGATACGGGATAGGTTTTCCATAGAGCTCAAGTTCTTTCATTGGACGCTCGCTCAGTTTCAGTGGAGGCTGAGGAAAGAAACGGGAATCCAGAACAACATTTTTCTCCTTTTCCGCTGTCTGTTATGGAGAGGCGTCTTTCGAAATCTGAGCTACAGAACAAAGTGTCAGTTAATAGAATTAGTTACATAATTATAGATGAAATAACGACCGATTATTTATTTAATGACTCTTTTTTATAGATATATGTGTGTATAAACGGATACAACTTTAATGTCTGGACACAAATCAGAAAGTAAAAAAAGAGTTAGATAAAAATATAGAGAGAAGTTATTTAATAATAAATTGATTAATGATTTTATAATTTAGTTATACAGGAACAATTAATGCTTGACGACTTATTTAGGTAATAATTAATTTTAAAATATTTTATAGAGAGAGAGAAAGGAGTAAGATACAATTGTGAGCTTTCTCAATATATTTTTGCCATTTTTAACAATAAAAAAGGATAAAAGAAATTTATCAAATAATATTTTTTTGAGAATTCGGATTATGATAAATTGAATAATTATTTTAAAATTCATAATGTCAATGATACTGAAAATGTATATGCATTATCAGGCGCGGTCCCAGAAATATTTTTTAGGGGGGAAGGGGCACAAGGTCATATAAGGGCGCATATCATACAATAGAAAGTAGAAGGGTGTATTTTCTCTTGAGGGGGGGGGGGCACATGCCCCTCAGGCCCCCTTGCGTCCGTCCATGACTATTCAAGGAAGGCGGCACATTTTTAAAAGTGGGGGTGTTGTCCTAAAAAGGGGGAGGGATATTATAAACAGGTAATATTATATTGTCACATACAACAAGTAATTTATTAATGAATTCATAAATTTTAGAAATATGACGCACGCAATCAATGCATGTAATCAAATGTATAAATGAATATTTTAAAGAGTCCAAAAATATTAAAACAAGTGTCATTAAGTTGCACAAAAGTGTTTGCTATAGAATGTAAATTCGAAAATTGTTATCTTAGTGGATATTAAGAATTGCCACACATTTTAGACGTGTTGATGTCATCGTGGATCGAACAAATGTGAGAAGGATCACTCCGAAAGTGCATCTGTGGCTGGACTGACGAGAAGTAAGCGAACAAGTATACCTCTATCTCTGATATTGCAGATCGGACAGTACAGGTCATAAATCTCATAAAACAAAGAATGTCAAACTGCTGCACATTTTCTGGCTTTCGTTCATCTTGTGTGTTCACCCATTGTGTCAGCATCGTTCGAAAATTGGGTAACTGGGCCTTCAATTTGTAGGAATCGACATCACCTTTTCAATTTCATCTCGCAGAAATGTTTCTATCAGTTTGGACACACGAATTAAATCTGGTTTCAATACCACAAATCACAAGATCAATGCCTTCAAGTAAATTTGTATCCTTTGGCTCCTCGTGGTGAAACCCCTGATTACCATCCTGAACTTAGTTGGTCGTTTGCGCTTTCCAAGAATTCTTTATTATCTCTATATCCTACTACTATAATCTTTCTGTGACAGAGAAGATGTTTAACAGGTTAGATAAAATGTTAGACATCTGAAAATGTGGGGGGGGGGGCAGCGCATGGCAAAAAGTGGGGGCCCGAACCCCCTCTGCCCCCCCCCCGTGCCGCTGTCCCTGCTATTTAATATGTATATAGTGGAAAAAAATATTTAATCACAAATTTTACATTTGAGGATTCAGTAATATGTCAAGGTTTTTCAAATGTCCAGATTTCTCACTCATATAGTATTCTGTAGTACATGTTAATTGAGTTTGCATATATCAAATTCGCCTATATATCGGGTGTTTTTGTGTCCGGTTAACTATACGTTCGTCTATATCTAAGTTTCTGGTCTTCGCATTTTACTTCGGACATTTCACGACAGTACAGTATTACCTATAATGTAACTACATACAAACGTTAAATAAACGTCAAGTTTGCCTTATATGTATCGAGGTTTTTTCTGGCCCAAATCAGACATCGGTATTAGGCGAATTGTACTGTTTACAGGTTTTCGATTGAACAATTAAAATAACTTTTTATCCTTAACAAACAGAAAGATTAATTGTTTAAATATAAACTCTTAAGATAATGCAATCCAAATATATGTTTTAACTGTTTATTGTTTTGATTTAGTAATTGTTAATAAGCTTAAATCTATCAATTATATTATAATTCTTATATATATAAACATTTAATTATTTTGATTCCTATATTTGTTTTCTATAAATAAAATTATTTATATGGAACAGAATTTATAAAAAGTTACTTCCGATTATAATGGTAACAGTGTTAGGTACGATATATTAACTGAATCTGAAATAGAAAGATAATTATATATAGAAAAATATACAATATATAATTGTTATTAACGAAATTAATTACTTATATAAACATAAACTTTTAATATAATTTAGTGAAATTCTAAGCTCCTTATATCAGGAGTTACTTATGGGACACTTATATAGACCAAATAATTTGAAAATGTCTAAATCATAAAATTTTATATATATAAAAAACGACTGTCAAAAATATTGAAATATAGTTTATACATTTATTACATATTTTGACACTCGATACTTAGGATACTTACACGAAACTTATAAAATACTTACAATAAACCTTTAAATTCTTATAAAAAATATTTAAATACTTATAACAAACAATTTAAATACTTATAAAAACATTAAAAATAATTATAAGAAGCATCTAAAAAACTCATAAAAAAACATTTAAAAAACTTATATACAGTAATTACACTAATGTATAAGATATTCAACCAATGAACCATCATATAATTTAACATTAATACTTATAAGTAGAAATGTTAATATGTTGTATTATAATTTGTCGGTTCTGTCCAGTGTCTTTCATCGGTCTTTCAACTATTGATTTATTTTTCGCATTGGTGTCTATAATACAAAATATCTATTGTCTTGTAAGTTGTTTCTTATGTTTTATATTTAATTAAAATCGAAAAAAACTTGAAACAAGACTCTATAAATATTGAATTTTTAAACAATATTTTTTTGAAAGTTATAAACAAAAAGAGTGAAAAAATATAATAATCTAAATTCTAAAGTATTTTTTTTACTGTTTTAATAAAAAATAATAATTTCACTTTAAATATATAAATTACTATAAATCATAATTTACTAAAAACTATTCAGATTATAAAATTTTATTTTATTAAATTATAATCAGAAATCAGATTGTTCTTTCTAATAGAATAAATATTCATAATAATATTAAAAACTTATATAGTCATTAATTTGGCAAAATACATTGGCAATTGTCTAAAACACAATCTGTCAACTGAGTTATATATATGGAGCCAAATACCAAAACATTAGTATAGGAAACAAAGATAATTAATTTAATATATATACATAAACAACAGATGAAAGTTGGAATATCTGTATACATAATATATATTGTATCTGTAACTTATTTTAAAGCTAATAGTATAAAGCTTATTCTAAATCGTAGAGAAACAAGTTGTATGCAAAGTTTAAAGCTTTTTTGTTTTTATAAAAAAAGAGATAAAATTATGCAATTACTTAGCGTTGACTATCGTTCTTTTGTTTTATATCAAGGGAACTTTCAATTGATATGCCATATACATTGCTGATGACCCTTTTATATTTATGTAATGGAATATTACAAGTTCTAAGCACAATTGTACACAATGTTCATTCTGGTTAATCTAATTGAAACTCTTTGGTTATTAAAAATGATTTGCCCACTATAATCACTGCAGTGCACTATAGAGACAATACCGTAAGTTGGAGTATATAATAAAACCCTATAATATCATACCTGTAACAATTAGACTCAAGTTTTTGAACATTAATAATGCACCGTGGTTTAAATGAGCCCTTGTTAGCTATATACGGGAGATAATAATATCTAAAGCATTTTTGAGCACACAGGTCCATTAGCCACAGTGTGGGTAGAACTATTTTTAATTCCCTTGGGATATCCACAGATAGTTCAAAAGTATACCTAATTGCAATAAAAATATATGTTATGGAGATGCGCGCGTGGACAAAAAAGTGAACAAATAATGCCAGCAGGAGAATTAAGTCCTCAACTAATGTGAGTACCATTTTAGTGATTGAAGAAATTACTTTTCATTGTAAATTATTCAGTAGAGCAAAGTTAGAATGTTTTTGGTATCTATTTAGCTATTATTTTCTATAGAAATGTATAAGTGTATATAGAGTCAAATGCCGACAGTAAAAAGCTTTATCAAAAATTACGAATAACCACGATGTTGGAATATATAATATGGAGAAAATTTAAATTTTGCCAAAAAGATAAGAAATCTATTATAAAGAATTAAATAATTTTTAGATGCATTTCCATTAATTCAAAATATAGGATGATTATAAAACGGATGATATTAAAAACAATTTGTAATATAAACTTTGAATTTAAAATTAATTCAAATTGAAAAATTTAATTTAAAAATTCACCGGATATCAAATATTTAATTCAAAAAATCATAATTAAACATTTTAATAAATGCAATGAAAATATAAAAAATATCACCAACAAAAATTCAAATTAAAAACAAACTTAAAGGATTAAAATATCAATGTTTGTCTAATATCAATTATAATAATTAAAATGTGTCTAAATTACATTGTAATATTATAGAAATAATTTTATATATTTATATTTGTTATATAATGGTAAATTCATGTGATAAAAATATTATTTTTTTACAAAATTTTAAGAAATTATGTACACGTATATATGTTATTATTTCAAATTAATTTTGACGAATTAGCTGTTATTCGGAACTCAAGTACAGATTCATATATTATAGGTACTATATATGCGATGAACTTATTGTTATAACGGAAAATTTGTGAATTTATATGATGTAATATATCTTTTCTGATAAATTATGATTTGAACAGATCTAATAGATAGTCGAGTTACAATTAAAATATCAGTGACTGATATGATCGTTATACATGATAATTGATTTAGGCATATGGTCTTCAGTCCTTTGCATAACCACGAGATCAGTTGTTATATTATATAGTATATAAATAAATTTTATTAGAGAACATTCATGAAAATGGAAAAATTGTGTTTCTTGCAGATGCAACAAGATAAGATTTACTTCAAGAATAATTATCAAAATAGAAATTGTTAACATAACATATGTGTTAATGCATTTAATTATAATATGGTGATATAGTATATATTGCTGGAATGCTTACATTTGACAAAGAAATCATTATTTACTTAGTTCAGAAACACTATATATACTTTAAAAGTTAAAATAGCGATGTTATAATTGAAAGATATATAGTATATGCTGTATACAAAATAGGTAAAGAATGTATAATTTGTGTTTTTTTATCATGTAATAATAATATCTTTCCCATAAAATAAATTTTTTAAATTCAAAAAATCGAATCAACTTTTTAAATAATTAATAGTTATATAATTATACAAAGTTGAAATAAATGTTATATAGAATTTGAAAATAACATCTGAAGGAAAACAATAAATTATATTCTGGCAAATTATAACAGGGTCGAATCTGCTACATATAGAATATGATTTAAATCCCAGGTCGTGAAGATCTAAAGGAAAAATAATGTGACTAGAATAAATGTTACATTTCTAAAGTGGTAAACACAATCTCTATATTGCTGGACTCAACCGATACTCTTTAATAAAAAAAACACAGTTCGTCTCTAATTATATATCGAGGCCGGAAAGACACACGAATCAGTTCTCTATATAAGAGAATCGCTATATGCACCCGAAAACTATTACAAAGTTAATCACATCAGTGTTTGAAATAATTGCTTTGTAATAAAATTTCTATGCAAATGAAATCTGATAGCCTCCAAGTGTAGCAAATCAATTGAGTCTGATTAATTCTTAAAGTGGGAGTACAAATGAAATTTCCAAATCTGTGACAATCGGCTCCGCCCTAACTGATTTCATCTTCTCAATTTTCGTCTCATGTCCACATTCCAAGAGAATTTTATTCGCGCCCTTTTCCTATATGTTAGATATATACTGCAGTTCTGTAGTCTCATTTCTGATAACTAACTCTGGGGTAGATAAGGACGAAAGAAAACAAGGAAGAAATCGGGCCATATTTCTGAAATAGACAACAATCCATAATATATATAAATATATACGATCCAAAAAATATTTTATCTTATATAGGCTAAATTTCAACTTTCAGGGCTTGGAGGAAACGATATAGATACCTATTTTTGTTCAATATTTTATTATAGCTGGGTACATAATTTGGACACGCGACTGATATTAGTTGTTGTATATTGAATACGGTTTTAGTGATAAATAGTCATTGATCCGAAGCGGTCATGCAGGGGGGTTAATGACTTCAACTATGCAGCTAAGTTGGAATTAATTACCCTTGGACGTTGGTGTATAGCTGCCTAACTTCAACCAGCAACATATATACCATCAACTTATCACTCCTTTTATTATTAATTTTGTCACAGCTGCACAGACAGACTATAATATGATAGAAAATAGAGGCACATGACGTAACGACTTGAACTTATAAAACTCATACTTCGCCACATCCTCCGGCTATTCCTAACAAGAGAAGTCAGTTAAAGCGAAGTTTCCATATACAAGATAACGGTGTGTGTTGGGACACAGTGGTCTTATGATCTCAACTGGACAAGGGCCGGTATTTTTCACCTCATTAGTTTTATTATCAAATCTTGGGAAGTCAGGCAAACAGAGGTTGCCACTATTAATGATAAATGTTAATAATGCAAAAGATCTGTCGTCAAACACCCTATAAACAAAGTTGACTTGACTGGGATTACAACTTTAATGTGAAAATTAAGAAAATGAACGGAGAGAAGGAATATAAGGTTCTAAGAAATAAATGTTCATTTTCTAAAACTCTCTGTATTTGCTACTTTTGCACTAATCCATCTTAGTGTTGGCCATTTCTCGGAATTAAGTTAAGTCCAATTACACTCTTGTGATGTGCGATGCGTAATTTCCCAGATTAACTACCCTCAAAGGCGCGCAAACTTATTAATTTTGATTTCATGGAAAGAAAGGACATTAGACATTGGTTGTGATTTATGAGATATAACTCCATGATTCCAATAGAGGCTTCATGATAAATTGAACCACCAAATATCAATTATACAGTCTCTTCTAAACACGCGTGGTAAATACGCTGGATGGTCTCGGCTCTTCTTAAAACTAATTAAGTCTGATTAAGGAATTGTAGAAGAATACAAAAATTCTAAGCGTCAATAGTGATATACAGCTATTGTTTCACTGCTATCTATTAGGTTCTCATGAAGGAGCTGCCATGAGTTAAAAAAGGGCGGAATTGTTTCAAATCTGTAACTCATGTTTATGTGCAGAGCTCGTTCTCACGGGTCTGTATAATAATAGGCTATATAACATAGTGAAAGAATAAGAAGGATGATGGACTATATAGTGTCACAAACTAAGTCATAAACGAAATCATTTTACACATTTCTTTTTTCATTAAAAATAAATAATAAAACGACCAACAAAGTATAATTTTATTTCAAACTGCTTCAGAATATTAAAAATACATATGTTTGTTGGCATATATTACATATAAGTCCTTATATTTATCAAGATGAATTTAAACAAAGTTATAAACAATTAAAAATATTATTTGAATTAAAGGAATATATAGCTAAATTATAATATAATATCTATGATCAAAATTTGGGCACAGAATTGCAACCAATTAAATATTTAAAAATCTTTTTAATGTCTTTTTAGAATTACCAACAAGATAAACAGGCTATATCTATATACTAGATTTCTGACCTTTGATAAACTAGTCTCTTTTCAAAGCCATATTAAATACAACGCTTAGAGGATAAGAACATATGATATTAATGAAGAAGCAGGTATTTAACAGCATTTTTTAGTTACATTCTATATAATAACAGGGACACCGCGATGCTCATTTTAAAAGGACTATGCATGCATTTGGCGCGAGCAATCAAGCAAACTGCGAAACGCACATTGTTACAGCTGATCATCCGAAATTAGTTGCAATAATCATCCACTCTGTAACATAACTCTAGTCCTACGCCGTCCGTTGCCATAATCGCTCGTCGCCACGGTCCAACTAACTCTAAAACAACATGGGATTAATTATTCACACGACCAAAAGATGGGATAGCACCGTTTTGCGAGAGAAAATCTGCTTTTGTTCCGTCAACATAAGCCCTTTCTCCTTTTTTTACTGCCTACATATATAACGCCTTGACGTTCGACACACCTTATCCCCATGCTAACGGAAAGATGTTCCGCCACTGTGAACAGAAATAAAACACGATTATTATGAGAACCAGCTCAGGTGCACCCTTGGGCATTTACATCGTCCCCTTTTTTGTACAGAGATAGAAAATAGGACAATCTTCCCACCTTATTCACAGCAATTGAAGCTAAACGTATATGCATCAGGAGTGAGAATATGTTTTAGCATGTATGCTTGTATATATAGTTTTAATTGGTGGGTGTTACAATTTTGGCTATTTTAAAGTTTTAATTTACTGTTATGTACAACAAGATTGTCTATTGGGAGGGAGCCACTCATGCATTGACAATGTTAAACAACGCTGTGAAAAAACACAAGAGAACTTTGCAAACTAATTGTTAGAAATGAATTCAATAATATATTTATAATATATAGAGAATTATAATTGTATTGAGTTAAATAAAAAGTTGTTTTTTAAATGTAACAAAACTCATCTCTCTAAATTGCAACACTATCGAGTTCTATTATAACATTATTATTAACTAAACATAAACAAAGAATTAACTATATATGCTAAAAATAGGAAGACACTTTACTTATATTAATATATTATTTAATGTATTTAAAGTATATATTAATCCAAATAACTCCATGAATAAAATATCAACAAAATAAGACAAAACGGAACTAAATATACCTCCATGCATCCCCAGTTTAAGCAAATTACCACATTAAGATTATTTTTAAGTATAATTAAAATCTTTTTAACGACAACAGGAAACATATCTAAATAAATGATATATTATGTATCATACTAATATTTTAGTATATATAATTACATTTTTATAATTACTGATATATTATTTATGTTATTACAAATATGAGTGGTGGCATATATATTCATGCATCAAACTTTTCTATAAAAAATGGAATATCATTTCTCTCCAAAACATAAAATTTGCAATCCCACTTTAGATAAGGGTAATTAAAATCATTAATCTACACCAGAGATGTAAAATTATTTTAAATGAATACTGCAGCTCATAAAACGATTGGGGATGACTGTAATATATACGGGCATACAATTTTAATAACTATTTATTTCAAATAATAGACAAAATATTGTCTAATATATAGCACATATATTTATATACTGGATTGTAATAATCTTTATTTCTTTACCATTGTTATATATATATAACGGCTTATATTATAGAAATATATAAAAAAACTTTTAAAAAGATTTCATATAGAATTAAATTTATGATTATAACAGTTTAAAATAATTAATTATTAATATTATATATATGTATATATTAGGTATAGGTATGGGTATACAGGCATAGGCAGGAATGAGGGTATATATAAGTAATTATTATTATCAAGAAGAAAATAATCAATCTAATTGTAAAAATGACAAAACTTCAAAAAACGAGTTGTTTATACAAATTCAGTT
>JAUZNC010059918.1:0-13752 GCA_034780395.1 Vannuccia rotundouncinata | reverse complement strand
ATATTTATAACCAACTGATTATAATTTGTAAAATAATATTTTCAAATTATGTATTATACTACTTACAAATACAATATTTTTAAAAAGAATTATAGAATTAGGGATAAATTAGAGTGAAACTTGATTTGAATTCCGAAGTTGAAAAAATTTATAAATTTGATATCGATTTAAAATAATAAAAAATTGAAAGGGAGTATTACTTAATAAGAATTAGATATTTAAATCAGAAATGTTTTAGTTTTTTAATATAACTGTATATAGGGAACTCATTTTTGAAAACATCTCAAGTTTCCAAAAAATTAGAGAAATTCGGGTTTGTATACAGGCTGGACCACTTTAGATACCCAATATATAATTTATTTTTTGGTGTCCTTCAAGTATATATATATATAGCGAAAAAACTATGATTACTATATGATGACTCAGCTTCGCTACGGTATATTTATAATATGTGTCTTTTTTACAAAAACTCGAATAAAACTCAATCTAAAATAATAACTGTATAGAATTGAATAAATACAGTATAAATTACATCGATTCAAACAGTCCTTCGTCTCTTAGAATATATAGATTTTAAGAGGCGTATATATTATTATAGATTTTGGCAACGTTTAAAACTTAAATAGGTGAAAACATGATATCATCTTAATTAACTTTATCGTAATTGACGATATCAACGAATGGATGTAAATGTTTAAAGGAAATTGGTGAAACTACATCGAAATTACTAAATATATCTTATGTAAATTATGAAATCAATATCCTTACACAAAGACATGCATATACCTATCTAGACTTGTCAACATTAAAGACTGGGTGATCCCGCTGGAAAATAAACAAGACAGGCTTATATATAGCTTCAGGGGTTAATCATTTAAGGTGCCTTCTCAGTACACAGGATATTAATCAGCTTTAAAACCTTGACAATTCCCTGGTTAAGCCACAAAAGATGTATCTATATTAGGTATTAGTTATTCCCTTAATCAACTCAATATCTCCTTTTTATTTGACACCGAATTCCTCGAGCTAGCTGTTTCTTTTATATACAGAACACAATATTCAGCAAGGTGTAGATAACATTTGGCTAAATTAATTCTTCATTCGAGTATAAGAAATATTCAATCAAGATTATTCTATGTCATAAAGCTGTGAGAAAAGTTAACTTTTATTAATAAACATCTAAATAGTGATCTCTATATATAATACATTTCTCCCTAAATATGACAAAATATATAACTTTGAACAGAATTTACAAAAATAAAAACATTATTCAGGCTATAATTCCAATAGCTGCAGTTGGCAAAGTTTTAATAGTTGGTTTATTCAATTAAGTAAATGATTATGTCTAAAAAATATGCTATGATGTATTTATAAAAAAATGTCGGAAAATAAATCTGTTTCTAGAAATGTGAAAAATAAAACTTTGAAGGACCGTTCAAACAGTGAGATGAAATATATTTAACAAAATTTGATTTTTGCGTATATTTAAATGTGGATAAATATACCCCCACTCATATTCTTAGTTCTATAACATTAAATAAATTCGTGTATCGGGAATGATAATTAATTTTCCTAATGTGTTTTAATAATAAGATTAAAATACTCACAATAAAAAAGAATGTATAGCTATAGCAGAGCATTAATTATTATTTTGTTATGAAAGAGATTTGTGAATCTGTGGAATAATTTCTTTTTAAATCAACTTGCATAATTTTATTTTCATATTAATGGAATAACAAAAAATTAACTGATATAATTACAAAAATAAACAAAGTTTTGATAATTTGAATAAATAAGTTTATTTATAAAATAATTTTTATACAAAATTAAAAATATCCACACTGAATGTTAATATGCCTAACGCTTTTAATTTAACTTTCCTTATAATTCTCAAAGTATTTTGTTGACAAATTATTTTAATAGAAGTAGCGTTTTTAACTTAAACGGTTTTGTAAATATATCAACACAACTAATTTAATTAATTTGTAAAGCATCATTTCAATTGTAATAAACGCACTCTACCCAACATTGATACTTCAGGGTGTTGCAAGTATAATAGTCGACTTTCATTTCGTCCCATTTAAATAACACAAATCCACTCAACTTTGAAAGAAACATTTCAAAGAAATCTTCAAAATTTAAAAAAGAAATTATCTCCCAACATATATAATAAGGCAGAAGTAACAATACTATCTTTTAGATAAGGTTGTTCAAAACTGTTGACAATGCAATGATTCCAATGCCCATGAACTGTCACTCATATGTGCTTAAATTCTGTTAAAACCCAACAGACATCTTATCTACCTGACCAGATATTTCTTATGCAGTGAAAACATTTTTCATGGCAAACGAACGCTAAAAAGTATCAGAGTTGTTGTGAAATATATATTTGAATGTAACGTAACTAAATTATAAAAATAATTTCTTAACAGGTAGCTGCTATACTGGCACCCTTGAGACATTTGAAAATTAATAGTTTACGTGAGTTGGGGGAATCCCCAGAACACAAGGTATGGAATAATCAAAGATTAGAAAAATTTATTTAATGCAACACGACTGTAGTTAACCAGTGACATAATTGCCACCATGCGTGACATAAGCCAAAACTCCCCTGACACCGCATGTATGTATGCAAGAGGTTTTGTTGACTTCTTTCTTAAATAAAAATGAAATGATAATTAACAGGGCTTTTATTCTGAAAGCAAAAACCGTAGGCTCTAATATAATACTTAATGGCGATTCAGCAACATAATAAATCTGTTTATATACTTCTATGCAAAGATGTTGAAGTACACTCAAGAAACTCTATATAATTAAGACCGATGTAGTCCCATTTATAAGAATTAAATTTAGTACAAATTAAAAATCGATATTCTTATTAAAGAGATAATATTTATGAAAAATAGATATTTAAAATGTATGTTGTATGAGTTAGCCAAAATGTAAGTTTGAAAAATCCACAATTTGTTATTCAGTCTAAATTGACAGCTTATGGAAAAATACATTATAACGATAATACAAGCGATGGAACCATTTTCTAACTAAAAATTAAATCACCGATTAAATGCAAAGCAGTAAATATTTAACCCACATGAAATATAGCAAACATGATTTAAGCAAATATAATAATGGCAGAAAAAACGATAACAAAGATTGTTGGATGATCATATATATTTATAATGCTAAAAATAAAATCATGCAAATATCAATACAAATACAGGACTATACACAGAAAACAATTTTCAATAATAAATCGATCAAAATAATTTTATACAGAATTTTAGTATCGTTGGCCATAAATCAGGTATAATAATATATATAGCAGTTCACTGCATGTTCAAATAAAAAAAGCAAATATTTATCCAATATACTTCTATCACAAAATTATATAAATTTAACGCAATACGCATTTAATGATATCATATTATACTATATTCTGAATCATATTCTTATATTCCATAACCGTACTAAACAACAGTATTTATAAATAAATAATAAATCACATGAATCACAAAATACTACTTATGAGTAATATTGGAATAATGAAGTACATAATGCGTAAAGATTTCAAAATACTTTAGCTCTAATACAAATGACTTTGTAAAAAGGAATTAATTGCTCAATTGCTTCGATTAACCGTAGAAGATGGAGACACTAAACTTGGAGAACAAGAAACAGAATCCGACGACTTCTGAGTAGAGACAGAGAAGGATAAAATGTCCCGAACGTCCTCGGGAACAGCCGACCATTTGGCGTTAATCTGATTCCAAATTGCTTCAGCTTTGTTCATGACAATTTCCAGGTTGATGTGGTAAGCTTGGTCATTGGTGTGCTGAAAAGGGTAACAGTCTACATAGAATGACGGAGTTCCTATTCAACTTATAGCGCGTCTCACTTTGAGTATCTCATTGAAACCAAACTTTCCCGCGAGCATTGTTTCCTTTTGACCGTCAAGAATCGCCAAGGCAACAAGAAGATGATAGTTTTTACACGGCTGGTCAGTCCATAAAGTCTGAAAGTGAAAATACACCGTCCAATGCTAATTACCGGAAATACGTGGACTTTCAGTAGCTTTTGTCACAATGGAGATATTTCAAATACACATTTCTGGTTTGCTGCCCAGAGGCTGTCACATTTTCTGTCGCATGGCAACAACGTGTGACCAAATCCAGATAATTCCTCAGTTTAAGGAAAGGTGAAGTTATGATTGGAAGATCAGAGTACTTACCTCCCAGAGGAGAAGGATATCCTTGTAAAAAAATTCCCGTTTGAAATGGACAAGCAGCCAGCGGAAGCAGAAGAACATCTCCTGAGAATTCTGGCTTTCTGGAGAGCGAGAGAGGAAATTAAAAAGGGATTTCTGTGTGAACACGAGGTGTAATTATAACTGGCTTATTTAATTAGGAAATGTGAGCTCTGTATATCATTTGAATGATTAAGACAATTTTTGTGTAAATATTTGACTCACCAATATAGCGACTGAAAGGCGGGTCTGACAACTGCAACAATGTGTGCAGTTGAGAAAACTGTTTCTTCATTCCCAACTGGTCCGGGGTGAAGTTGTCCTCCTGCATATACAATGAACTTTAACTTTTATCACCTTTAACTAAGAGAACAAGAGGTGTGCATACCATCCGGTCCATTAATCCCGCAAAACACCAGAAGGAATCCACCTCGTTTTTCATTATCAGGAGAATCGGAGCCAACAAATCGTTCATACCTTGAACGTAACCTGCAATTGAAAGAGACTTTGTAGTTGGACTCACATTTTATATTTAATTCTTGAATGAATGTGGGCAATAATTTAACATTAAAACAACTTCAAGCAACTTCGAAAAAATAGACAATTGGAAAATTTCCCCAAAATCTAAAATCCTCGAACGTATATTCGTAAAGTTTAAATTAAACTATTAAAAAGAAATATTTATTTAAACAATAACCAAAAATACAATTCAATAAACCTATTTATTTGACTAATATTTCAGTTAACTTAGTTTGCCGTATTTATAACTTCATTATAAAATAAAATTGAATATATTATTCTCAAATAAGTAATGCCATATTACTATTAAAAATATGAGTAGTATATTATTATAGTAAATAATTATTTTTATTTCATAATTTAATAGAAGTGGACACGCAACTTCTTATTTGAAATTAATTGGCACACTTCTTACCCAGGTCAAAATTATACATTGTGTAGGTCATAAGAATATCATGAAGAATTGTGAGATTTCCATCTTCAAAATTCTTAAAAAATTCCATTGTTCGATCTGTTCGATTTACGTCCTTTTCTGTTAAAAATTAACCATAAAGCAAAAAAAATCAAATAGGTTGTTACCTCCAGTATATTTAAAAACTAACCAATAAGACTTCGACGATCACGCAAGGCTGTAAAACGCCTTTCCTGATCCTCCTTCACCGACTGCCATTGAAACTTCATGTCAAAATATTGCTTTCTAAAGAACACAAAAAACTCAAATAAGATAAAGAAATATATTATATGGATTAAAATAAAAATACAAACAAGAAATCTTCTCAAAATATCAGATGTGCCCAACAACACAAATAATTTCAGCCTGAAATCCGTGTGATTATGAGAATAAGGTCAAGTCGAGCTCACATTTTCTGCTTCCGTCTTTCTTCATTCGCGTCATCGGTGTTACTCCATTTGAAGTATCCGAGGAGATATTTCCAGATTTTAGGCCGAATTGATTCTGCTAGTCCCTGAAAACAAACAGTATAGTCGGATGAGGTCAAATATAGAAATACACTGTCTTAAAATTATTATTTATGAAAAATGTTATTGATCCTAGAAATGAGAACAAAATAATAGGATCAGTTTGAATTCAATCTTTAGAAAATAGTAACGTTGTAATTATTTGTTTAGTTGGAAAACTGAAGCCAGCAAAATCAATAATGGTTTTTAGAGAACGTACATTTTTATGAATAAGTCCATTAAGAAGATATAATCGTATTCTACGTTAATTAATTATAATAAACTGTAAACTAATTTATAACATATTTATTGGCTATGCAGAAACATGTAACTTAAATAAACGTTTTTAATCATATTAGATATAGATATATTATATAGAGAAGAAATCATAGAGATTTAACTATACTATACATTATATAGAGAAGAAATCATAGAGATTTAACTATACTATACATTATATAGAGAGGAATTCATAGAGATGTAACTATACTATACATTATATAGAGAGGAAATCATAGAGATTTAACTATACTATACATTATATAGAGGAAATAAAAGAGATATACCATACTAAAAGTGAAACATTAATGATAGTTTTATCGAGAATTAACTAAACTTAGAAGAAATATATTAAGATGTGGAACAAGGAAAGAGTATGCCAGCTAAATTAGTAATACAAAGGCAATCGATAAAATTTATTTGTTACTGAATTCTTGTATCTATTAATAAGCAGTGTGTATTCTTATCGTATAGGTTCAACGTAACGTTGTCGTTGTGTGTTTAAGAATACCTAGCAGATTTTATTATATTACGGAACGAATTAAAGAATAAACCCAGCGAAATGTTGCAATAAAGGTAACCAAATTATTGGAACACATGTTAGTACATCTACATTATACATTTTAGCCAAATTAAACTTACTCCTCTGAAGATCTTCTTCTTGAGATTTTCATCACACGAGATCCTTCCTTCGTGGTCAATGTAAGCTACAAGGGACTCCAAAGTCACGGGGGGACCTCGCGTCACCTCCTCTGTGGGTGAGAGTGGCACCATCGGAGGCGTCTGGAAGCAATACGAACAACTGTCATGATTAATCACTTAAGTCGTTAAACTTATCAATTATTACAATACGAATGTATGACGAAATAGCTGACAACCAAATACTCTGTACATATGATAAAGCTTCCTTGCTACCTTGGTTATAACCTCAAATCCTAGATCCTCGCTGGAGTGAATGGCCGTACCAAAGAGGTCCTCTTGTATCATGTGACGAATGTCAATGTCCCCCTCTTGCACGCTGCCGGGATTGATCAGATTTTCCCGAAAGAAACTGGTCACCTTAGAGAAAGGATTCCCGATTCGTGGCTGGGTAAACAGCTCGGCCCTGGTATGCCGAGTGTTGTCCTCGAAGAGGTCCAGCTGATCAAAGGATTGGAAGAGCGCAGTTTGGTCGTACATGCGCACTGTGTAGACGTGACTGTCTTCTCTTGACCTTCAATATCACCACCCAGAAAAGAGGGGCGACCATAAGAACCACAACTTACAGATAGACAACACTCAGATCTCACTTAGTCACAGAGAGGAACGTCTTCATTTGATCGACGAGAAATCCGCTGCCCCCCAGGCGAAACTCCATCGGTGGATAGGTCGTGCCATCTTGCAGAATAAAGACCATGTAAGGATAATAATAGCCGACCTTTTGTTTGTCTCTCTTGAAACATTTCATGTCCCGAAGATCGATTTCAATCATGCGCCTATATTTAGCGGGGATGTTATCATCTGAAACACAATAATGAAGCAATCTAAGACCATGGAACAAGCACAACACAAAACAGTTAAGTACGTCACATCAGGTAGATCCCATTTTATCACACTTCTCAACTGACTCCAACTCCTGTTCTTTTCAGTGAGGATTGTGCCAGTTTTTTGGCTTCTAATCACACACATCGTCCAATTGTTGCTGAAGATCTTTCACTTCAAATATCAACCTTCATTTCAGTGGTGATACTCACTTAATCAATCTTTTTCTTCTTTCCGGCAGCGGTAAATTTATTCTGTGACTCCATGCAATCAGAATATTTCCTTTTGTCAAATGAAGCAGCAAAATGCATATGTGAAGTAATATCTACTTTAGAAACACCTCCCGCCTAATACACAAAGCGAAACTTTAGTCATTTTAGGCCATAAAAGGAAAAATATATAACTTTGAGGATTAAAATTCTTTTGTAAAATTATGATAGCTGTTTAGTATATACAAATGCTGGAACACAAATTTAGACTTACTTGTATGATCCCTTGGTGTCCATGTTATCACTGGAGCGTTCAACTGGAAACATGAAAAGTAAATACACGTTGACTCACAAATTATCATTACATAAATTAGAGTTTATTTACCTTCTTGATTAATCTTAAGGTCCCATCAACGTTAAAATTAGCGATCTTTGGGTCATCGGAGCCATATGAAATACAAACTGATTCTTTTTCGAAAAGACACTGGAAATATAATAATTGAATATGTTTAAAGACATGTGGAAATTATATAAAAATATCTTATTTTGTCAGTATTAATATTTTCAGTGCCAAATTTAATAACCATTTAAATATTTCTTTCTGGTGCTTACTTTTAGATTAAATATAGATTGCTTTCTTGATATGAAAATCATGTCATTCAGAAATGATCTAAGCCAAAATTTGACAACTTTAAACAACATTTATTTCAAAGTACATCATTAAGTCACTTGAAGTATTTCTGCAGACAATCGTTGTCTAATACAAATATTTAAAACCTATGTTTGCAATAGAGTTCTATATGTATTAACCAGATGTATTTATTTAATTGGATTAAATTCAGAAATAACTGATATTCAGCAAATCAAATCTAATTTAGAGCTAAGAAAAACAATTGCAATAATAATTAGATAAAAAATTGATATAGTAATTAAAAATATGAAATTTTAACATATATTATTAAATTGAAATGAATGATAATATTTTTAAATAGAAATAATAATTCCATAAATATATATTTTTTCTAAGAGTAAGAATAAGGTATTCTTAATAAATAATATAGTAACAAAAGTATAAAAAATACATTAGTGAAAAGAGCATGTATAACTAGACTATTTATTACATATTGAATAAAAATAAAATAAAAACATTCTCTGGGATAAAATTGACCACTATTAACATGTCACTCTCTGATTCACTCTACCTTATTAGATACATTGTGAGTATTTGTTTTTTAGATATATTAATATATACAGGCATTGAGAAAAATTTTTTTTTATGGTTTTATGATTTTCAGTAAAAAATGGTGATATTTTAGTCAGTGCAAAATTGAGCTTTGTCAGTGCAGTGTTAGTCCAGTTATACCCCTTTTCGACCTATATATTTTTTAATGCCACACTTTGGTGTCATGGGTTGCAAAAAGACTTTTAAAAAAACAATACTTATAATTTATGTATCATTTAACAAATTTCAAATAACATTTATCATATGGTAATAATTCATAAAGCATTAATACATCTCTGCATGTAATTACTTCAAATAATATAATGAGAAATATTTTTATACAATAAAGGGGCATAGCCTTGAATGTAATAAAAGTTGAGGCATCCTAAAATATGTCATATATATTGTACAATTTCATTTATTAAATTGATAATTAATCTTGTTTGTAATTTGATATGTGTGTTTAGTTTTTGTTTTCAGATTTAGTGGGTTTATGTACTTTAACTTCATTACCAATAACAGGATTGCCCCTTACTCAAGTATTTAGTATCCTGGATATATTACAGATTTATTTGTAACAAATCCACCAATGCAAGGAACATTTTTTTAAAAACATTGCATTATATATTTGAATGTAAATATAATTTAATAAATTGTGAATTATTAATTATTCAAATGAGTAATCAAACAATTTATTAATTTATTGTAGAGTAGTTTAATATTATAGTGGCATAAAACTAAAATTTACAATAAATTTAATTGATAGATATTAATAAGGTGACCATGTGAAAAAGATGTACAAGGAAAACTTTGTGTATATACAGATATGTAATCATTAAACAATAGAAGTCAATAATTGATAATTTTTCTGCTCTACATTAATATCATTGTCAATTTTTTAAAAGATTTTTCCATTATGTTAAATGAATGGGGTTTCTTGAAAACTTGAGTTTAACCACAGTTGCTCACCTCGTCAGCTATTGTAAATGCCTTTTCTTCAAAGTTGTTAATGTCTGTTTCCACTATATAATATATCTCTTTTGTTTTGCTCCATTGTGTCCATATATCACCAACATGCTCACTTCATTGAATAATTGTGAAAATAGTAACACTGTTGACACCCCCCACAGCAATAAGATGATCATTGCTGATATGTCAAACTGTGAGATTTTGTGGCAACAGGTTGACATAATCATATTGGTAGAAACTCTTACAATGTGTTCAACAATAATTAGGTACTAATAGTCTATTTTATTATAACTAATTATTATTATCAAACAATTCAAAACAGTTCAAAATTTTTATTATCAAACTATTCAAAAATTGCACTATTTTGAATGAGTGGAAATAAATTAATTATTTTATGAAATAAGTAATTTTAGACTACATTATAGTTAGCATAGAAAATATAAAAATTGAATACTTATGATATATGTATATATGCAAATATATGAAAGTGAAAAAGACATTGAATACTTGCAACAATTGCTTACCTATATAGGAAAGGTGCATAAATTATCAGCCAATTGGAGTCTATGAATACTAAAAATAAAATGACATGCTGTAAGTCAAAATAATTTCTGTTGCAAATGTTGTGATGCCCATAAGAAAAAGGTTAATTTATATCACATTTTGATGCATAGTGGTGTCAAATAGAGAATATTTTTTACTAAACAGTAATAATTCTATTTAAAATTTAGTGCCTATTTCAAAAAATCTGTAAAAGACACAAGCTATTAAATATACATAAAGTCTACTCCAGCTAATCAGAACTACTGGCTAAATGGAAAACAAATTGAATACCAATTTTTTTTGCCAATTGATACATACAATAGTTTAAAAATGGCTAACTGGAACACTGGCAAATGCAAATTGTGAACAGAATTTGTTGAACAGTCCCTATACCTACGTATTTTACATTGGCTAATCAGAATAGCTCATTTACACATCATATATACCAGTATGGTCCACCACATGTCACAACTTGACATATTTTGAAACATATAATTTTTTATTCAAAATATTTATATTTAATTTCAGAATTACTGACAATATTACAATAATTTAAGTTTTTTTTCTAAGACTCAAAATTATAGTCATACAGATTAACAGAAATCAAACCAATATGAGTAGGTGTGGCTATGCAATAAGAATAGCATATAAAATAGCACATAACACTAAAAATTTATTGATTTTAAAGCTAAGAATCATTATTATATAATAAATAATAATTCCAGGACATTCCTGCCACAATAAAAAGCCTGGCTAGTCCTAGTCAGCACTATTTGGTTCTCATGGATGATCAAATTCATATCAAAGTGGCTCTGATCTTAACCAAATAATCCAACAAGGGATGGTCCATCATTTTGTAACAAAAATATCAGATAGATTTTTTTCATACAACACATGTTTTTTGTCAAACATATTGTGTAATTAAATTCATTGAATTAAGATTTTATTAAAGATCAACATTAATAATAGTCTCAAATGAATTGATAGAATTATAGAGCATCAGCCTTACAGCTAAAGTGTATTTTATAAATAATTAATTTAGAATTTCACAGAATGTACATGTTTAATTGAACAAAGCATCAGGCCTGTAGCAACTGGGTAGGACAGGCAGTCTTGGGCCTGCATGTGCCTTTATAGAAAATGAAGCTACATTTATAATAAACCATTATAACATAAACATTGTTTTTCTGTATCATATAATAAAAACAAATCATGACCTGTTAACTTGACCTCATTTGAACACTATTTTACTATAGAAGTCTAACTTTGTTATTGTTTAGCAAATAGGGTTCACCTCCTCGATTAATCTCAATTACTGTCACTGCATACCTAATATACTTAGGTATGCTAATGATTTTTTTCAGTCTATGTTTGTTAGCAAATGAATGATTGCAGGAGTCTATTTCCTATTTGTACCTGAAATAACAGCTTAGCTGTGCAATTGACATATTGTGCAATGGTCACCCCTTATGGGCCTCCTCAGTATTAGCAATGGTAACCCCTCATGGCATCTCCTCAGTCTTAGCCACAATTGCCCCTCACTGCAACTCCTCAGTCTTACAATGGTCACCCATTGCTAAGAATTCACAAGCTTTGTTTACAGAGTGAATAAAGATTGCGAAAATAATACTTGTAATGCTGGCAACTAACACTATTTCTGAGCACTCATTCTCAACTATGCATCGAGTGAAGACTTACCACCACACTTCAATGGGCCAACAATGCTTGAATAACCTGAAGATCCTGTATAATACACAAAGAATGAACTGGCAATCTAAAATTTTAAGAAATTGACAACGATTCTGTAATGTACTCTATGCTCTGATATAGGTATCAAAATAATATGAGACATAATTACTAGCTGTATATACTTTTACATTGCTATGTTAATGAATAATATGGGGTACAATGGGTGTATACTCTAAAATTAAAGTTTTTTTATTTCATTGTAATTGTCTACATTTTCATAGTTAGGCTTAATGGGCCTGAGCATGCCCACTATATAAATTGCATCAAAGTTTACAAAAAATAATTTTAATGAAAATAGTGTTTAAATTTAATTTTTTGATAACTAAAATGTAATTTATCTAGCGAGCAGACTTTGTCAATATTCATAGTTTCTAAAAAATAATATTTTTTGTCCCTATAAAATACTGTATAAATATTGGTAAAAATATAATAATTTTCATTTAAAAACTAATAAAATACCTCATCAAGATCATCCATTGACATATATGTCGCTGTCATAGTATAATAATTAAATTATTTAAAAAAATTGTTTGCAAGTTACAAAATCGGACAAATATTGTATATTTTGAAATTTATCTTGATTTCGTAAAAATATCCTCTAAAACAAAAACCAATATATTTATATTTTAACAAGTTAAGTTTAGCGATCAAAGGTGTCCTTTTTACATAAAATTACACAAAAAACAGGTTTGGTAAAATCTGAATAATTCGAATAACTGTTTGAAAACAACAAAATCTAGTTATTTTTATTTTTTTATAATTAATCAATCGAACTGTGTAACGTTATGCTTCAATGGCATATTTTTACTATTATAATAATATATATATAATAATAAATTAACCTTGATAATATATAATCAATATCAAGGTCAATATTATGATAATAAATTATCATTCTTAATTATATTCTTAGATATATTCGAATATTCTTATTACACTTTATTTTATATTTACAAGTTAAATTGAAATTCACATGCTAATTAAAGAGATGATTTTCTTTTTTGATTATTTCTATAATTTTTTAACCTGGGATTCCTTCAAATTTAATTAATTTCGTACACTTGCAATATTCTGTTAGACAATTTTAACTTTCCGTCAATTGAAAATATGTTGTTATGAAGGAATCAAATCCAAATTTTAAAAAAACTATAGGAAAAACGCACCTGATGATGCTTGAAAAAATGCAACAAAAAAAACCCTGAAAAGACTCATTAAAACTCCAATTTGAAACCCCTTGTAAAAACGCTCTGTGTGGACATTAAAAATCGCGTGAAACTGCGGTTTCACGAAATAATTACAGAAAAAGGCAGTGTGGACGTATAGCCTTACTGAATGATTTTGATTTTAATTATGTTGTTTGTTTTTTATGTCATGAATAATTATATTTAATTTACTTGCCCACAAATGTAATTAATTTCCAGCACCGCAATTATCATAATAAAATTACGATACTTTCAGTGATGGAATCAATGGAATCAATTTTCTTTTAATATTGAAGATTATTTTGTACATCTATATATAAATTATATTATATATGTAGT
>JAUZNC010059907.1:0-45040 GCA_034780395.1 Vannuccia rotundouncinata | reverse complement strand
TTTTTTATTCCTCTCCCCTAGAAGTCGCTTAATAAAACAGATTGTGATCTTAAATTTTTATACCTCCCCAGGATTCCACAATGCACCCCCTAAATTCCGCATTACAGTGGTATAAAATTATGCATTTGTATCACTAAGGGTAAACAACTCTTCTATATAGAATGCAGCTTAGATTTAATATTTATTTTTTAGAGTCATATTATATTCCATCTGAAAATATCAGGGAATTAATTTACTGATGACCAAAATTTTGTCTCATACAGACAGCTTGTAATACATGAAGCCCTAGCAGGATATATGATATCTGACATACAACTGAAAATTGAATATATATAAGAAAGAAAAAAGTTAAAATATCCAGTATACAAAAACATGGATTGCAGACTGGAAACACATGTTTTGACCTTCATGTCATTTTGCACACCAAATATCTTAGTGTCCTTAGTATCCTTCCATATAATAAATTATTTTATTATTTTGGTAAAGATGCAGAAAAACAGCAAAGTTACCATATAAAAAGATAAAGCATATATTATATTTATATGTTAAAATAAATTATCACATATATTAATGACATTTCCAATAAAAAAATAAATATAAAAGTTGTATTTAATACCTATGCAAACATCTAAATATAAACTAAATAATAGAAAAATATTGTATCAAATAATTATAAAGCATTACATTAATTATGTGAATTGCTATAAATCTGACAAAATATAATCACACAAAAGTTTTTTTTGATTGTCTTTATGTTTATCATAATTGCAAAAATATTTTAATTTACAGCCAGTAATTTAAATATTGTTAATATCTTAACTTTACATTTAGTTATATATTCATTTAAATCATTCTGTACAGTCTTGCAGTGATTAAAAATTATTTTACCTATATACAGGGTGTTTTGACCAGTCTGCATTCCATATAACCACCATAGATACTAGGAGGATATATCTAGCATACATTCAGGAATTTTATATTTTAAATTATATATAAGGCTAAAATATCCAACAAGTATCCAGTCAAGCAAAAAACAACAAATCACATTTAACCCTTTAAACCTGGGTATACAAGAAAATTATATGCTCAGTATTATGGCTATTGTAATACTATCAATGAAAAGCATAGGAAACAACTCAAGATGCTATAATTAGAATATTATTTATTGGGATTGGACAATGAAACTGTATAAAAGAAATAATCTACAATTTATAAAATTATACTTTCCAAATAAAAATTATAATATTAACTTGGTAATATTAAGATTAAAATCCAATTTTAACAATTATTCATTAATTTTAAGCTTATATGTTAAAATGGTAAGAGTCATTATGTAATACAAGTTTTATTATATTTTAGATTCAAGTGGATTGTGTTAGGTTTTCAAATCCTGTGTATATCTCAGAAATTCGGATAATCCCACTAGGAGTTGCTGTTGAAAGTAAACTTGGTGATTTAAGGCTAGGGTAAGTAATGCCTATTTTATGAATGTTATTCTGGATGTATTGCTTGTGAATAAAATAGTATATTTGATTAAACATATTTGTATTAATAATAACATTTTCTGTTTTTCAGAGCAACTAATCCAGCGACTTTTGATATAGATTTTTATGTACATGGAAGTCAAGATCAAGTTGTTTTTGAAAAGATTGGAGGGTGTGTTTTTCAGTGATATTTCAAATTAGGATATGTTTCATAAGTTATTCTATATTTCATTTTATGTCAATTTGTTAAAATGTGCATTTCAGGTTTCAATATAAAGAACGTGAACATTTTACAAATCTTCGAGTAACAAGCCAAGTAAGAATAATACTAGCAGTAATTTTATTTCATCAAAGTATATGATTACCAAGTATTTGATAGGTTTCTTTAGAGACTAATTTCCCTTTTATTTAAAAAATAATAAATTTCAATGAAATGCAAATATTTATATAAAAGTAGTTTGTAATTTATAATTATAGTCATTAATAATTTGATATTTATTTAATTCTTTGATTTTTATATTCAAGTGTGGTGCCAACGTTCTGGTTATGCGAGGTCGCTATGCAACAATGACAATTGCACTGTTTGGCTACAGCAACCAACCACAGGGGCCAAGTAGCATCTTCTCAAGTCCGGCTGGACAGAACTTTTCCATTGGGCCACCCAGAACAGCTTTAACTCAACCTCCTCCAGGTGTTTATCCAGGACCAAATCAAATGGTTCGACCACCACAACCACCCGTATTTCGTCAAGGTTAGGCAATCATTGAATATTAATATTCTATATGTATAAAAAAAGTACCTCACCAGCAGAATTTATCTTTCTCGAAAGCTTATCTTACTATTTCAAGAATAGAAATAATACTATACATTTTTACAAATTTGAAGTACGATATGTCTATCAGGATATCTACTGCTAAATTTAAACTATTTAAATAAATAACTATATTTTTTCTTGCAGGTCTACCAAATAGCGTACTACGTAGTGGACCAATGCCAGGCTTTACTCCTTCCGTACCACCACCCAATCGTCCACTCAACTTTCCTCCGCCTCAGATGGTTTTGCGACCTAACCAGCCCGGGAATCCGCAAGATGGACATGAACCGGGCGAAATTTTTGATGCCGGAGACCGAGGAAGACACCGCCCATCGCCTAGCTTGTTACAACATCCAAACATGCCTCCTCATCAAGTATGTGTAGCTCATTTTAAGAATGTAAAATTTATAATAAATGAATCCAACTATTATTCTAGGGTATGTCTGGATCCGGACGAAGCGGTCATCGTGAGAAACAGCCAAGTCCGAGTATATCCGCCTCCGGACGTCCGACTAGCCTATTAGGTGAGGGACCCCCTGATGCACGTATTCAACCAAAGCCACATGCACCGTCAATCTTGGGTAAACATCACATTGCACACCGAGAACAACTCGCACAGCCACAACAGGTTTGTAATTATTTGTCTCACGTACTTTTTATATATTAAGTTCCGTTGAATTAAAAAATACATACACATGATATCTATTGGTTCTTGCTTTATACGCAATTTCTTTGTTGTTATTAGGATTTATACTTTTTTTATTATAATTTTATAAATAAAAATATTCAATATATTTCGAGAATCTTGTATTCATTTAATTCTTTAAATTCATTCCTGAAACTGATTTTTAGATTGAAGGGTTCATCCATTTTAAAAGAAAATGAATATTCTGTGTATAATGAATAAATATGATCCATTAAATGAGCTATTATATTCCCCACCCTTTAGCAGTCGCACAAACACGAAGACAAATCCGGTCGTCAACAGTCACAACTGCACTCCTCCTCAGGCTATATCGGTGGATCCAGTGATACCGGTGGGGGAAAGGGTGGTGCAAGTTCTGTTCTAGTGTCTGTTGAGGAGACTAATGCTCCACCGGTTGGTCTTTATGAAGATGGCGAGATCCAGGTTAAATTACTGATCCTTAAAATCGATATTAATTAAAACTTATAATGTAGAATATGTGTATAATATTTGACACAGGCCTCCTACGGATTCTAAAAACCTAAATGTTTATATTTTAGATTTTTAAGCTTAAACAAATCTAACATTTATGGTAAAAACATAAAAAAAGTATTTTTTCTTAAAATGTCATCTTAATTTCATATATAATCAGACCTCCCACGGAGTCTGAAAAAACCTAAATTTTTACATTTTTGAAATTAGACACTAAAATATTTGTATAACGTTGTAAATAATACAATTGGATGTGAAAACTCCGAATTGGTAGTGGTATAGTAAAATTGGAAATAGAAAAAACTATTTCATACCTAAATTTTAAAAAAATTAGAAGCGTGGAAGGCTTGTAATAGGATATTACTCAATATTACATTACTTACGTTTTGTTTATTTTAAAAACAGTTTTTGGAAGTAAGTGACTTATTTAATTAGTTTAGTTACTGTTAGTTTATTATTGAAATTCGTTTCCATTATATATACCGGGTTTCTATCATTCTAATTTTTCTTTATATTTAGGAAGTTGATTATGAAGAAATTTCCTCAAACGAAGATTTGTTTTTTGAATTGGATGATCCCGACGTTGCTGTATGTATAGAACATCCTTAAAGTATTGCTAATTTGTTTTTTGCTGACGTAAACATGTTTTTCTAGTTGGATGCGGATGGCGATGCCAGCGGATTAGCTGGTGCCAGCACATGGGCCACCACCAGCATTAAGGAGTCACGATGGCGTCTAATTCCGGAAGAGATTATATCCGGTTCTGAGCAGGCACCCTGGACTGATTTGGAGATTATAGCTGATCCTGGCATCAGTCTATACAAAATGGATTTATTGAGAATAAGTGATATTGATGATAAAATCGTTCATATGAAAACTGATTTTACTGAAGAATCTAAGGTGGAGCAGCTTCCTGAAGCAGCTCAGAAACTGACGAATTTGATCAATCTCTATGGCACACAAGAAAGCCATGGATCTAGGTAAAATTTTAAATACATGTATAAATCTTAGCGGTTAATTTATGATTAGAATTTCCATAGAGTATTATTTTTAATAATGTTTTAAATTGTTGTACATGTCTTGCTTCAGTTGGATTGAAGCTCTCGAAGGTATAACTGAATATCTTCGTCCTGGTCTTGTGCATCTCCAGAAAAATGATGTTTCTACGGCAGAAAGTAATTATATTTCTTTCATGTTATACCGAAAATTTTATTGAAATGAATATTCAATTAAATTTTTTGATCTATTTTTTTAAACGGCCAGTTGATATTTTAATTTTAAAAGGTTACCTGTTACATATTAACTTGACTGAATTTGCATTTTTTTCTTCATATTACATCAAAAGAAATCATTCCGAAATAATGGTACTATTCTTTTGTCAATTCTTATTTGTTTTTAAATATATTTTTGTTTGAAAAAATTTTAATGACAATTTTAATCTAGATGTGATTTTTGTATTTAAATATTTCATTAATTAATACATTAAATCATACTTTCTCTAATTTAGAAATAATCACCACACTGGTCAACTGGACATTTGAAGGACTGGATTTTTCTCGCGCTCTGCAACAATCGGACAATAGCTTCATCCTGCGCCATCTCAAGGTGGGCATCTCTCTTTCTGGGCAACTAGGCTCCATGGACGAGGGGATACTCAGTCAACTTCTCGACCGAAATGTTCAGAACAAGCTGCTGTCAATACTGGAGCACCCATTGGTGGCTACTACACTCAAACTGTGCGTGTTGAGAGCTCTTGACCTTACAACACGACTCACACTCGGTATTGAAGCTTTCTTGGGAATCAATTCGACTCAGCTTGATGACTCCACAAACGAAGATAACGACGACATTCCGTATCGTATTCTAGCCGGCTTTCTCTTCGTTAGAAAGGTGAAAGAGATTTGTGACAACCAATTACTTGATAATAATTCTGCCTTTTGTTGTAATTGTGAAAATATTTTTGAATGTTGTATTTATTTAAGACGGCACGTGTATCAGCTGCTTGTGGTCGACTCATAAACAAGCTGCATCTCTTCGACACTCTGCGATCTCTCCAAACAACTGTTGCAAGGTAGGTTATTGACTCATTGTAAAGGTACCACAGAGAATTGAAAGGATTTCCATTGTATTATTGTTACAGGTTACGTTCGAACGTCAAGGATATTCCGATAGTAGTTCAGCTGATGGAAGAAGTTACTCGTGTATTTTGTAACGCCGAAGAACTTATTGTAAGCTTTATTATTTTATAAATAAATGGTTTCATGTGTAGTAGAATAACTTTTAATTTTTTAGGCCAGCCCACGATGTCTTCTTCCAAGTGAAACTGTCTTCGATACAAACAAGCATCGACCACACAATCCATATCCAAATTTCTTCCACATGCTTCAAAACACGTAAGTCCGCCGCCCATTTAGATTTTTGTAATTATTTTCTCATCACTTTTTGTTTTCTTGTTTTGATTTATATTTTCCAGTCAAATATTCAGCAGTCTTGATATAATCTTATGTGAGCTAGATGCCAAGACTTCGGGGATGTCATCTCTCAGAGAAGCGGCTCTCGTTTTTCTTGAAAAAGTCGCTCAGAATCACCAAGGTCTCCAGTTTCTGGCCGTAAATCCTGATTCGATATTGACCCTTGTCAGACATTTGATGCAGGGTTCTAATCCACCTGGCACAGCAATGGAGGTAGATCAGAAGTCTCAATTATCTCAGGAAGAAAGAGCGAAGGCGAAGGAATCTCGGGAGTACAAACTGGCACTTCAACTTGTCTACAAAATGCTCACAGTAAAGCATCTTGATTCTTTACTAGCTTATAACCAGCGAGGTATGTATGTCGTCACAATCAGCGGTGATAATCAATTTAATTAATAATCTTGTCATATTTTAGATCCAGCGTGTTCAACATTGGATGACGAGGGCTTGAGTCGATCTATGTTCGGGCTTTTGGAGCTCATCAATGATTCTGAAGCCGGAAAGTGGGCGGTACAAGTGCTCGTTATGGACGAGAATATGTCTGCTTTTATGCCTCTACTTGAACTCATTGATAACGATAAAGACCTCGAAGGTGTGTTATCGTTATATATTTCACCAAATCAATTTGATTACGTCACCCTTACACTATTTTCATTGAATGACCTTCTTCTATTTTATTATTAGATGATTCTGAAGAACCCTCAGAGAAGATGGATCCAATAACCGCAAAGATTCGACAACCGGTGATTTACCAGTGCCTCCCCATTATCATCCAGGGGGTTCTTCGATTAAGTGAGGACGTTTCTTATTTGAGCAGGTATGGAGTGCCACTCGCTGCTCTTGGTAAAGGTAATAATTCTTTTATATTTTAAGTATTCGGACAACATTTGTCCCTACATTTATTTATACTTTTAATCACTCTTTAGATTCCAACAGTCGTCTCTCAGAGATTCAAGACTGGTTAAGTCCCCTTGTATCACTACCCACAAATTCTCCTTTTGATACGGAAGCTCTCACCGCTCTCATGACCACTCTTAGCACCGTGGTCGATGAAGTTGATGACCTACCTTTTGGTCTCGTCACCCTATTGAGAATTTTCAGACACATGATTGTTCCAAAGCTAGGGAACTATGATACGGGTGCGACAAAAGTTTAAATATTGATTATGTCAACTATTATAATTATTACAGGCAATTAATTGTACATGAAAATGTTTTTATTGTAAAGATAAATATTGACGTTTAAAGAGATCATAGCAAGCTAAATTTTTATTTTGGATTGTATACTATAATATTGAAACATAATACGAATAGTGAATTTTATTTTTTTTAAGTTTAGCTGTTTGGGCCTTGTTCAAAGTTGGATTATGCCAAATTCATTAGTAATTGCATATTACATTCTATAAATATAACTAATTTATTATTACTGTTGACCTGTACTTTCAACGAATGACTGAATATAAGTAGTATAATATTTTAATAAAATTGTACAACTCTGTTAATAATCTCCTGTTTGATGTTTACAAATTAATTGGTTTTTCTTCGCATATTATTTTTTCCAGAAAAGATCATTGGTGTGAAGCACAAATACGCCCTAGTGGAGTTCTACAGCAATGACTGTCTTCCAACTCTGCT
Source organism: Vannuccia rotundouncinata (assembly GCA_034780395.1). NCBI lineage: Eukaryota > Metazoa > Platyhelminthes > Proseriata > Coelogynoporidae > Vannuccia > Vannuccia rotundouncinata. The sequence continues at coordinate 37,460 of JAUZNC010059907.1, read as the reverse complement.
TACCATTATGAGAGTGAGCGGTGTATTTTACTATTTGTTTTGATATATTATACTTTTTATCCTTAGTCAACATTTTAAATCCACAGAAAGTGACAGACATGGTCCGCTCAGATTGGCAACAAGGTTTGGAGCATGTAGACTCCCACTACCTGCTGATTCTGTCAATTCTTGACCCGCTGACCGATCTGGTTCGATTGACCACTCAGCAGATAATTCAGTCAAGAAGTGCTGACTTCGCCGACACTACTGCCCTCACTGACCTGTTCAATGCTTTCACTGTCTTCTGTGTCTGTCCATCCTCTCAAAATCCTCCAGAGCAGGTTCAAAGGGTAAGATAACTATTCTATGTTGTTCTAATGGATTTTCATTTTCATTATGATATTGTAATTACTTAAAATAATGTCAACTTTTTTTTTTTTTTACTTTTTCAGATTCGGATCGCTATAGTGGACACTTTGTTGGCCTATACACAATCTGAGCTACCGACGGAAGAAAACGAGGAAGGTAAAAGTAAGCAGGTTTATTGCCACCTTTAAAAATTTCTGATCGTCGAATTGTGATCACCTAATTACAAATAGTTCTATGTACCGAATGATTAAGAAAACCACATATTGGTAATCAAAAATACTAACATTTTTTATAGTCTTTGATCTGTCAACTTTTAGCACTGGATAAAAGTCTATGGACTTGTCTGCTTCGAGAACTCCTCAACTTCACTATTACCACCAGTTACACCTTCGTTGGTGGCTTGACTCTCCTGGCTGAACTGTTGCCTCTGCCGTTACCTTTCACCAATCGAGAACATTTGGCCGAAAATGAAACTAAACAAGTATGGATTCAACGTTTTCTCACATATTTATATAAATTACTAATTAAGATTCTTCGTTTTAATTTATGATTTCAATATTAAATTATATTTTTAAATAAGATTTTCCCTCTTGCTCTAGCTTCTAGCCACTCGCACACTCTGGAGCGCACACCTCCTCTGCATCCAGCCTGAATTCCAGACCGCTCTCATGATGATTGGGAGTACAAGCAGCCCGCAGCTGACTGGCCTTTTGACTAGCATATGTCATCGTATCTCAAACATGGGCCATGCCTGTGCCAATATGATCGCTCAGAGTACTCTTGATGGCCTGCTGGATGTGTGGCTTAGATGTCGCAAGGACAACGGCCTCTCAGGAGATGGTGCCACAGATGGTACCGCACAGCAGGAGTGAGTGTACTTACTTCACTACTATATTATGCAATTTGTAACATTTTAAAAAATTCGAATGTAGCCTGTAGATTTGTTTTTGAATAAAAGGAGAGTAATTATTAATAGTTTGATTAATATTTGTCCTGTTCAGTAATCCTAGCGAGGATTCCCCCAACAAGTCGATGGAAATCAGTGTAATTAGCGGTATAACGTCCTCATCGTGTGCTAATGTGACCCTGACTTCCGGAGGAGACCTCGGCAGCACTAGCGGGCCCTCTCTACTCCCCGGCGTGGGCAGTGGGGAACTACCAGGTGTTACTGGCACCACCTCCACTGGTGTTCCTATCTGTCCGGACTCCGATGAATTGACACGCTCGCTCAACATGCTCAGAATTGTACTATCTGTGCCAGCCTGCAAATATGCCTTGCTCAAACTTATTGGCCAAGAGTAAGTGCACAAATAATAATTTGTTTAAGTAATAAATTATAATACATACATTGTGTAAAACAGTAACACATGAAAAGATAAAATATTTGCACTATTTCATATTTTGCAATTTAATTAGTATATTATTGATTATTTTATTGCAGTGGAGAGAATAATTCTGTTTGCGAAAAATATATTCGAGTCTACCACATTTTCAACGAAATATTACAGAGTCACTCCCTTAAACAAAACTATATCCCTACCCAGCAGATTATCATTGTAAGTTGCTGATCCATTCATTATTAAAAGTAGAACTTATATCGACATTAAAAGCATCGTACTTAACTAAAAGTTAGACTTATTAACCAACATGTATGCAACTTAATCAATAATAATTTTATTCATTTTATTCATAATTGTAGTCGCCATAGTTTCAGTGATTATTAATATTAGTAAATTGTAAAAAAAATATTATTCAATAATATCTATTTAATTTCAAGAATATTTGATGGTAAGTTCAATCTTGTCGTTCATTTTCTTCTTCTGTAGAACTGCCTTCGACAGCTTGTAGTTATTACATCTCCTCTGAGCTCGGGACCCAGTCCCTTCTCACCTACAGGAGGTCCAGCTAACTGCACCAAATACCAGCCCCAGGATTTGGCTAATTCTCTACCTCCCAAGGAGCGTCTTCAGGAGATTACCATGCAGCTCACCGCGCATGTCAACCATCCCGACCAGGACTTACCAACTGTCCACATGGCACTCAAGTGTCTAGTCTTGTTAGCCGAACATGATTATGGATTCTGTGTGGTGAAGGAGTGCGTGTTTTGAATGTTGATTAGACTAAATAATTCAATGTGAACAAAAAAAATATCACAATTATATTTAGAAACTTCATCGAATTGTAATAATCACCAAATTATTTGCAGAATTGTTTATTCTTCCTGCAATATATCTTTTTCTAGAGCTGTAAACGAGAACCGGGGTGTATTCCTAAACCTGATCAAGCGTGTCAACGATACATTCAGCAAGGACAATCCTGACTGTCAAGTAACCTTGTTGACTACATTGGAGCTCCTTAGAACTCTGGTGATTACCGATAGTCTGGAGGGGGAGGCAATGCCCATGAGGACTCAGGCTATCACTGTGCAGGAAGTGAAGGATCTCTTGGGATGGCAGACCCATGTCGCTGACCAGAGTCATCCTGTCACTGATCTTCACATACTACTTAAAGTGAGAGTGTTTCTTGTTCCTTTATGAGTCTTTATTTGAAACGTTTTGCTGGAGTCATCGACTGTGTCAAATTATTTGCAAAAAATAATTTAATATACTAACTAATAACAAAATTTACTCATTGTCAGGAGTACGTGAAAGAAGAAGACTCCCTTGAGATTCTGCTAGACAGCATGGATAGTTTGATCAAACTGTTGTCCACAGCGGGTGATGGTTGTTCCTTACCAGTCGTTTATCCTGATCTCCCTGTCCCCAGCACATTGGCTGCCATGTTCGAGGCTAGAAAGGTTTACCAGCTGGGTAAACCATCCGAAGTTGATGTCGAGTTAACGCCAGAATTCTGGTTCTCTTTACCAACTGCGGCTGCATCCATCGAGGTAAGATTAAGTGCAACTTTCTTGATCAAAGTACTAATTCTGAAATATAGACCCAAATATATTTGTTAAAAACATTTTGTATAATAGATTTTTTTACTCTAAAATTAGTGAAAATTTAGATTTTTAATGAATACAGTTTTTTGATATCAAATTTGTCAAACTTTAAGAAGTAATGAAAATGTATTGGATTTAAAATTGTTATTTTTTGGTTCTTGTATACCTAATATTCAAATTTCTAATTCGACAGGATTTAGAAAAGCCAGAATTGATCCGATGTGATCTGGAGAATCTGGCATACACATGCTGCTCCGGGTTCAAGTTGCAGGAGGAACTTTCCAGGGGGAGCCATAAAGAGGACACCATATTGCACAAAAGGCGGAGAAAGGGTCAAGATGCTATCATTCAGACGAGCACGTCGAACAAGAAGTTTGGTAAATAAACTGGACTTAATAATATTCTTCTTTGAGTAATTCTTGTTTGTTTAATACATTCTACTATTGTAATATTGATTTTTATTTTAGGATCAATAAATGGTCGGTGTATACTCTTGTCAATATGTTTTTTGTTTTTAGTTGTGTTTAATTTTTGCTTTGTTATTAATAGTTAATAATATGTTTGTTAGAAATAAACTAAATATGACGTATTATCGATCTATTACGTTGTCTGCTCTTCTACAGTGGCTCCAATGCGCGGCCGAGGTTTTAGTATCCGTCAGAATCACGGCTCATCGGGTGGTATGTCAGGTGGTCGTCATGACCCCTTCAGGTCAAGACCCGCCAACACAAGTAGACCTCCTAGTATGCACGTCGATGACTTTGTCAAGATGGAACAGGATGATGTTGTAGTTGTGAGTTGCCTTCTTTAAATTTTGGAAAATATAACTATAGTGAAAATCATTTTTATAATTTTTTTATACATATTCCTTAAGTAGGCAAAAAAATGTAATGAAACCTAATTTTACAATGTACAATATTTTTTTAAATTTTCTTCGCTATATTATGATCTTATTTTCATCTATTTTTGTATTAACAGGAAAATTCTTTTTAATTTCAATCAAGTAGTTAATATTTCATATACTATTACATGCTTTTTCATAATACTATGTAAAATATTTCGTGTTTTTCTTGATAACATTTATAATCCCGAATTTATTTTTTACAGGACACACCAACTCCAAATCGACAAGATAACAGAAATTTTAAAGGTAGGAATATATTTAATATCCCGTATTTTAGTTTTGACTCATTTTTGATCAAAGTTATTCTAGTTATATGCTTGAAAATATTATTATATTAAACTTATTTATACTTTAATTATCCTTAAACTAATAATATTAGAGTAGCGGAATTTTGTAACTATTTTTCTTCGTCTTTAGGACGTGGCTCGGGTGGTCGCATGATGGGCAACAGAAAGCCAACTGGTTATCAGTCTGGTAGTTGGGATCGAAATCAACAAATGTCTGGATCTAGAGGAGGGTATGTTATAAGATTTCTGTATAGCTTGTTTCATTTTCTGTAGGATGTAATAGATTATTTGTATATTATAATATGTAATCTAATGATTAACCAAAATTCAGATAATATGATAAGTTTCTTTAATGTAGTACTAAATTTCTAGGATATAGGTTTGGTTCCCAGGCAGTAAGGGCATACCAATTATATATAATATAAATATATATCATATGGTATCGAGAGTACTGTGCTATTACTACAATTCTAGTGGATTATAAATATGGATGTGCATAAAACAATAAGGAAGTTTACAAAAAATAATCTTACATAATTATTTTCTAGAACAGATGGAATCTGTGAATCATTACTTTCGTTAATCTTTTCATAAAATACAAATTTAAATTCAGTTGGTTTTTTTGTGTAGTCAGTGGGATGGACAATTAACCCTGTATACGGAAGATAGATTTTTAAAATGAAGATTATGTTGTTGTTGTATTTCAGAGATGTGAAAGTGTTGACTAACAACGACAATGATTACGGAGGTCCCAAAGATGTATTCCGAGAGCCACAACATCCAATCTGGAACCCCCGACGAGACAGACACTTGCGGTCTCTTACTAAATAGTTTTTTTTTCATTTATAATATTGATATTACTGTCACTTTTACTATTGTATCATCTCTTAGTGAAGTCATCTTATTGCAACTTTTAAAAGTAACTTCTATCCAAATTGAACAATTTTATCATTTTGTTTATATTCTGTAGCTAAACTGATCAATAATTTTGTGTAAATCGAAGTTTGCATTTACTGACTGTACCCATTCTAATGTTTATTTAATATATTTATTTAGATTTTCATCGTGTCAAAACTCCTAATTCATTTGTTGTCATTTTGCATTATATCACAATTACAATTACATTTCTTACTTATGTATACAGTTTATTTCGATTTAAAAGTGTTTGATAATTTATTTACCTTATGTTATCTTAATGTGTTGATTTAATTTTGCAAATATGACTATGTGTTTCAGAGTGGCACATGTAAGATATTTTTTTTAAATAAGATAGCACAATGATATAGTGGAAGTTAATTTCATTTTTTAAATTATTTTTTGTGGTTATTTATATATAACATTGCATATTTTGAATTTCAATCGTAATTGTTACAATGGCTTTTGTACCATAGTTAATTCCTAGTGTTATAACGAAAATTAAATATTAATTTTATACATTTTATTTAAATGTGAAAATAACTAGAATAATATATTAGTTTGTTTCACACTTTTACAATATATAGTATACAGAAACGCATTAACAGCAACTTCATAATCTTCATTTCCACAAATGTTAACGAGCTGAATTTGTTGAAAAAATGAACAAAGCTCTGTTTGTACATTGCACTTATCTTGTTTGGTAAATGCGTCAGCACTTTATATGGCACCACTAATGGTTCCAATACTCTCCGCATAGATGTAAATCAGTTGTCCTTTCGATCCAACAAATTTTCCGATACCCCGCATGTGTGTCGCATTAAACCCCCGGTATATTGTATTAGCGTTTTGTCGTCTTATTGATTGGCTTCTACGATCTGACTTTCTAAAGGTGGCAATTGTTCTGGCTTTTGATAATTTTATAGTTCGGGATTTATTCTGTTCTGTTCTCAACATATAACTTCCTAATTGTGTTCTAAGTAGTGTTTTTGCTCTTATCAGCTCTGTAATTGTGTCATCATTACGTGTAGCAAGACAGCAAACCTCTTACATCATAGAAATTTAATTTATTTTAAAAATCTGAAAAGTCTGGAATGCATATAGATAACAACTAAGCATGATACAAAACAGTTATACTGTTGTGATTAGATATTTTCCCAATTTTAAATCCACACGTATTTTGCATTGATAACTGGCTAAAGCTCTTGATCTATACACAATATTTGTAGTTTTGAAAATATTTCTCCATACACAACAGTCATCTATCGTATAACTATATAACTTTTTGTTATTATAGAATGATAATGTATTGAATTTGTAACACTCTTAATATGACATAAATTAAATCTCTTCATATTGGGTATATATTAAGCACAGACTTCAATATTATTACAATAGAAGTCTGTGGGTATAAGTAAGTGAAAATTTATCAGCGAACTGTATATAATCAGCGGTGCATTTTTAAAGTAATTATAAATTAAATTTAGACAAAAATTAATTTATAGTTGATTATTTACAAAAATTAAATGCAAGCAACATTCTAAGAAATACATTAAACAAAAATGTATTCTTAACATATATGCACATACGCGATAATATTATCGTGTGATTTAACAAACGGGAACATCTTTTTTAGTTAGCTTTGGCAAACACTTCACCATTATGCTTCTATAAAAACGATTCGAATTTTATCAAGATTGGGGTGATCGTATCTTCTTGTGATGGTTTGGGTGATATATATATTGAAGAGCACGTCTATTGAGACAATAATTGTACCATTTCACAAGTTTTGAGAAAAAGTGAATATGTTGGTAAATATAGTGCGGATCAATCTGATTTCCAAATTGAGATGTGTACGAGAATTTTTACTGCCGTGGGTTGGTCGTTATAACCGCCAATTTTTGTCACTTGTTAAGCTTGATCCTTTGAACGTAATGTCCACATTGTGCCACAAAATTCTTGTGATCATTGATTTTGTATAATCTTACTCGGTGTTACAGCAGATTGGGTTAATCGCAGTGATAAATGAAATTGATAATTTAAAAGCGGTATTTTTCGGAAATTTTTTTACATCCTTATTCGGAAATTATTCAATTTTGACATTTCAGAATCGAAGGCATCATTTGTTTTGCACCCTACCACCACTTTTCCAATGCTTCCGACGCCCCTTAAAAAGTTGTCGATCCTTAGTAGATAAAAGATATACATTCAAAAACGATATGTCTGACAAATTGTTCACTAAGGGATCGGTCTATTAAACAACAATTACTTAGAATGTTAAGGTTCGCCATCAGAATTACTTTTCAGTTATTGTTTTCTTTACTTCAAATTACTTAGAAGTGAGTTATACTCTCTTAATAGTCAAAAGCCTCTTCATCGGTTAAAATGTGGGAATAATTTGTACTCTGGCAATTATATCAACTTATCATTGAAACCATCGATGAAAGTTTCAAAAGATTTACAATTGTGCAATTCCCGTTTTATAAAAAAATGTGTTGTACATATATATATAGAATTACGCTTCCCAGAATCGCTAAACGCAGGAAAATCGAGCTTATATATCCATCCGTTTCACCCCAGGAGTATTACAGTCGGATATTAGCGATACCACTAGTTGATGCCAAACTATAAATACCATGCGAGATGTCAGGTCCCTGCATGCCCCTCCGATTTTTTAATATATGCGTTCAGCTTTTCTCTCGGGTGTAATCGATTGGAACCTAACGAACTTCTTTAATTGTGTGAAATACATCAAAAGAGTTTTAAACATTTTTTGAACAATTTGAATTTAATTTTAATACTAAAATGAAAAAATATATATAATCAGTGGCATATTAATATATATCATATCTTACTCCACTACAATGATCAATAACAAACCAATTTGTCGATATAAAGTTGGATATAACTTTTAACATTAGCTTATGTGTATTATTTTCTACACTATTTACATTTACTTATGACCTGTTTTATAAAAGCAAAAAATAATTTTGAGGAAGGCCTTAAGGAAGCTCCGACCTCCCTTGAAAATTTCCTTAAAAACCGCGATTTGGATGATTCTCGATACTCGAGGGATGATTCTGAATACGGATTTCAAGGAAACATACTTCGAGGAGCTTCTCCAACGCTTAAGGAAGGATTCTGAATACGGGCCTTAAAGATGATCATTAAAAAATAAAAATAAATAAATTTGATTAAAAATATTTGTTTTAATTAATGTTCATAATTAAAAGCATACATTTTTAAAGTGTCGATATTTCTCAAAATCATCAGTGATCTTTAGATCAAAGTCTGTAAAACTCAAATTATGTCTTCTGCTAACTCAAATTCGGATCCTAGGAGACCGAATAAAATTCACCGGTAAGGTGTTATGATTACATACATTTTTATTTAACGAATGATAATGGAAATATGTATTTGAAAATATATCCACAACAACTAATGACATTGGGGAGGTTTGAAACAGGCTGGCCACATATACTTTGAAGACTAGTATATACTTGGATATATCGAATTTAAAAAATTACTTGTATATACTCTGATTTTATACCATATACCTGTACTTACTGAGATTATCACATTAAATTTTTTATAGTGCAGGGGTTGGATTCTTCCAATTTCAATTTGATTTCCAATTTTTTGGAGAAAAATTTGTTTGCCCTGTACTAATATTATAAAAATATAATATTGCACCCTGGTATACATTTTCCCAATTTTTTTATCATTTATAAATCACATCCCTAATAGTGAAAAAAATTGCACTGCACAATATATACATACCTTCTTTGTTTTGCTGTTGCACCATTTTTGGAGGCTAAAATGCTTAGTGAGTTAGCTAATTCCAAAATTTAAATAAAGTATATTATTTACTAAAATTGTGCCAACTAAAGAATGAGCTTTCTGACTTTCCAAACCTGTCTACCACCTTTTCAACTCCAACATCATTGACCAGTATATTCCAGAGAAATGGAAAATTTCAAATGTTCTTTGTATCCCAAAAACTAACCCTGCTGATATTAATGCCCTCAGACCTATTTCACTTCCAATTCCATCCAAAATTTTGGAGAAGATAGGTTTTGACAGTATTAAACCTTTTTTTGCTTCAGCATATTGATTGATGCCAATTTAGCTTCAAACCCAGATCATTAACAACTTATGCCTTAATCCACATCTTGGACTGCATTATAAATATGCCTGAAGACAATTACTGCCTTGGTTTTGCACTGGACTATTCTAAAGCCTTTTATCAAAACTTGTATTCTATAACTTTCAAAATCAGTTTATTTCTTAGACTGTCTCTTATCTCAACAACAGGAAACAGTATATCATGATCAGAAATACTTTCAAGGATTTATCTGCAGCTATAAGCAGTGTACCTCAAGGCTCAATTTTAGGATGTTATCTCTTCATCCTCTATACCACTGATCTTATTGACCATGACAGGTATATGAAGTAAGCTGACACACAAGTCTCTTCATAAAAATTAACAAAGATCTAACTAAATCAGAAGAAAACCTCTGTAAACCTCTGTAAATCTGCATCTCAACATAAACAAATCCAAGCTGATTATCTTTCATAAATCTTGTGACATCACTGATTTGATCTATATACCTGGCATTGTTAATGTTACTAGTTACACTCTCTTTTAATCTTAAATGGAATTGTCATATCAAAAATATTTCTACTATATGCAATTGCTGAATGTACACCTTACATCTTATTAAAACTGTATCCACCCCTAACCAACTATCTCTTATCTACTATAATCTCACCCAATCTATTATTGAATATGCCTGCCCTGTTTTTGTCTGCCTTAATGACCATCTTAATCACTCATTGAATCTTATTATAAAATGGGCACTGTGAATGCAGCAACTTCAAAGAATCTTCTTCTACCTGCCACCATATCTTGGCCACTACTGTTTTCTTCAAAGCTGAGAATAACCATAATAGCTGTCTGCACTACATTGTCCCTCACCAGTTGCATTACTCAAATAATTTTTTCATTAAACCATCTAGAACTTCCAGACTTCAATCCTATTTTGGAATGTATATGCTGCTTTACCTTAAACTCCATTTAACAATTTTGTTCATTTTCATATTCGGTATGTTTTTTGATTCCCATTATCAACAAATAAACACTTTTTATTATTATTTATTATTATATAGATACTCAGATTTTCTTAAAATATATATACTCTAATATACTTGCATTTTGTTTTCAGTTTCACATGGCTATCCTGTTTAAACCATTTGCATCTATAATTCTTATTCATAATTAAATTTCATTTATGACTATTTTTTAAAGTTGCATAAATAAACAATTCAGTTATTCTGGTCTGTTAATTGTAAATCAAAATATGTAATTAATTTAAAAAAAATCAATTAAGTTTTACTAAATAATTTTTTTTGAAATATTTAAGATAGTTATTACAGTTTAACCCTATCCCAAGTAAGATAGGGTTAATATATACCTACCTCAGCATTTAATAGATTATTGATATGTGAAATATAATCCAGACCCATATCTACTAGTCTGCATTTCATGCCATTCCATTTACCTGCATTGTACATGTTCTATATTTTGACCTTTATTCTAATTTGTCTTTTTTATATATACAATTCCTGATTATATGCTATTTTTTGATTTTTGTAGGCAGCTGCCTGAATGCCTCATAGCTGGTTACAGTACTGCAAATATGATATGTTCATGTAGATTTAGTGTCAATAATTTTTTTGCAATTTCTCATATGTTTCTACTTTATATTTATTATTTTTGGCATAAAATTGTCACTTATTACATATTGACCCTCTAAGTAGTTAAAAAGTACACACTCTAAATAAATAGTAATGCTCTTCAGTGTCTTCTGTCTTCTTTTCTAAATTGATCATATTGATTTGGGTCTCATCTTTCACTAAATTGACAGTATACACTAGAGAAATATATTACTAATATTCTGAAGGGCATGTGTACACATGTGCCTAGATATGGCCCTGTGATCACCCTCTTTAAAAATTAAAATCCTCTTAAAGCCCAAGAAATAATGTTTGTGAAAGTTTACTTGGAATATTTAAAATGTAACAGCACAATACCCTTTCTTGATCACATTCTTAATGTAAACCAATCATTTTCCAATTTTTTTTTCATTGCTTAAACTCTGATTGATTCACTCAATCATTTGTATACATAACTTTAAAATGAATGACATTGATTTATATCAAGATGATTGCCATCTTTCAGAACTGATTGATACAAATTACTGAAAAATTGTGTGAATATTGCATCCAAGAGCTGAAAAATTCTGACATTTTTAAAAAAAATGTGGCAATGTACCTTCTATGTCATTTTAAGTAATAATTTTAAACAATATGTTATATTATATATATTCACATATTAAAAGGACACATTTACAAAGGGAGGATAAACAACCTATTTTTATGTTTGTTAAAATATAATTTGTAGTTTATATTAAAAATATGTCAATTAATATATATACAAGTAAACTACATTTTAGATTTTGAGTGTGTACTTGTTATAGAAAAAACATGCATGCATGTGTGCATAATTTAAGCAAAATTCTAGATAATATATTCTGAATTGGTATTGCTAAGTAATATTTTCATTAAAACTAATTAGTATATGTATAATTTTAAGTCAGCATAATTATTACTAGTATTAGCAATTTTTAACATATTATTATATGTGCTAAATTATTTATTAAAAAAAATTTTATAAAAATTAATTAAATTATATGTAAATTACTATTAAATTTTATTATTAAATTTTACACCAAAAAGAATTTGATTTGGGAAATGGGATGGAATAAAATGTACAATCTTCTATAAAATATATATAAATTCCAATGAGACTACACCTTGTAGATGTATAAAATGTCTTCATTAGATGAATTAAAATTATTTTTTTACTATTTTAGTGCTACTATTAATTATAGCAACATATGCTTCTGGTTGATTGAAAGGTGTAAATTGGTTAAATTTAATGTTACCAGAGTCAGCAGGTAATTTTGTTATACAATGGTTATTTAAAAAGGTAATTTATTTATAGTTCAAAGTAATTTGAGATTCTAAATAATACAATTTATAGTCAATATTGTACAGGTCTTAGTATAAAAAACAGTATTTTGGGTAATGTTTGAAGTCTTTAAATTATGCTATTTCTTCAGTTACAAGCCACCATCAGCTGAAAGTGCAGCTTTGGATCCAACACCGGATTACATGAATGTACTTGGTATGGTGCTTAGTATGTGTGGTCTGATGCTCAAGGTATGATATTTTTTTGGTTTTTATAAAAAATAAGTTATTTTTACATAAATTCTTATGTTACACAACTTTCTAATGTTAATAGCTCGACATATAAAATGAACATAGCATATTGTTTTATGAAAAATAAAATCGTTTATCCAGTTTTTATGAAGTAATTAAATTTATAATTCTAACAGAAATGCATGCAGATTGTGTGCGGAAAGCTTTCAATATGAATTACGAGTTTACAATACTGGTTAATGTAGAATATTAAAACATATATAGCATCGTCTATTTACTATAGTTATAGAGTATGTTAATATTTTTCAAATGTCTTTTACTGATTTATTTTGTTCTTTATTTGTAAGATATTTAAATTTGTGTATCATATTATTATTTTTCAATGAAAACATAATGACTGAGTAACCATAATTCTTTATGATGAGTATGAAAGAAACTAGTTTTTTTTCATTACTCTATTTAGGTTTTTAAATTAACTAATTGAAATAATTATTCGTGTATTTAGAGAAGAATTATATATAACAATTATTAACAGTTGTTATAATTTCAATACTGTAGATGAAATGGGCAGCCTGGTTGGCTGTGTATTGTGCCTTCATCACCTTTGCAAACTCCAGGTCTTCAGAGGATACCAAACAAATGCTCAGTAGTTTTATGTGAGCCTGATTTAACATTTATGATGTTCTGTAATCTTTAATTAATTGTTTGAGTTTTTCCCTTTTAATTCAGGTTATCGATTTCGGCTGTAATAATGTCCTACATGCAAAACCCCCAGCCTATGACTCTGCCTTGGTGATGAAATGGAGCTTTGACCCTTTTTTGCAATAGACGAGTTTTAATTGTTTTTTTTTGTATTGTTTATTCGGAGCTCGTATTTTAAGGACACTTTGTATATTGCTTGTATTCCTTTAAGTGAATGAACTAATGTTATATTATTAGTTGTTTTAATTATTTATTTATTCATTAATCATCATTGAAATATTGTCAGTGTCATTTAAATACAATTTATATTCAGGAATTTTTTGTGTTTTCTATATGTTATTTGTTATAGATAGAAGTATCAAACTTTGTTTAAAACTGTATCAGTAATATTTTAACGAAATAATGGTTCTGAAATATTGGTAATTTAATTCATCAATTAAAATATTTTAATAAGCTTAGTAAAATTTTCATTGTATTTACGTAGAATTATTTATTAAGCATTATTTGTTCATGATCGAGTATTTTGTGGAAATTTGTCTAATGATTAAAACTTAATTATTTCAGGATGAAATAGGCACAGTTGAAATCCCTAAAGGGTCTTATAATCCCGTCAACAAACGTGTTGTTTATGTTGGTAAGCGGTATACGAAATACATTATTAGTAGTATGCCACCTTATTGCTTTATTTATTCTGTTTAAGGTGGCTTGCCCGATGAAGCTGACAGAAAAATTGTACATGCAGCTTTTATTCCTTTTGGAGATATAATTGATATTAACATTCCACTCGATTATCAAACAGGTAAACTAAAAGAACCGTTTTTGTTAATTTGAAGATTTATGTTTTATAGAAAGGGATTCCTTTTCGGTTTCAGAAAAACACAGGGGATTTGCCTTTGTGGAATTTGAGGCGGCTGAGGACGCCGCTGCTGCTATTGATAATATGGTACAGGACTAATTACTTTTATTTAAAAGGTTTCCACAACATTATCTTTTAAATCTCATTTTGTAATTTCTTAGAATGAAAGTGAACTTTATGGTCGGACCGTTCGAGTCAACATTGCACGTCCGGTTAGAATTCGTGAAGGTTGGGGTCGTGCAAGTAAGTGCCAATATTAGTTTGTCTCATTGGATTCCACGCCTGCAGTCAAGTTCTCGATGTATTATTGTATTGTTTTCTGCTAGTTTGGTCGGATGACAATTGGCTAAAGAAGTACGGCAACTCCTCCCAAACGGATCAAGGCTCAACTGGACAAGTGGAGAAGTCTGCTGAAGGTGTTGCCGGCGATAAAAGACCAGCTGCTGATCAAATGGTAATCACTCCGCTTGATATGTGTCCAGATTGAAACAAATGTAACCCTTATTTACTTGAATTTATCCACATGTTGACAGATCTTCTAATCTTTTTATACTATTTTGGCACTAGTGGATAAACATAATTATCTATCTTTCCAATATTATGAAAACTCAATAAAATACCAGGCTTCGTACGGGTGTTGAAAAACTGGAAAAGTCTTGGAATTGCAAAAATCGATTCCAGCATATATTATGGAACAGTTCTTAGAATTTAGAAATTTTAGTAAAAAGGTCATGGAAAAGTCTTGGAATATATATTGTCCATTATTGTTCAATTTATAGTTAGTGTTTGGAATAGTTTTAGATAATTAATCATTTTGATGGTCCACAAATATATGGAATAATTTTTTTTCGTTCTATTTTACATTCCATATTTCAGTAACTTAACCCTGCACATAAAGATATCATAGAGTAATTTTTGACATCACTTTTAATATTCATTGTAGATTTACATTTTGTACGAGTTGGTTTAGTGTAGTATTTAAATATACCCCATATATCATGACATTCTCGTGTTTTGCAACTTAGGAAAGTGTTGAAATTCTCATTGAGTCTTGGGAAATGATTTTAAAAATGTTGTTCGAACCATGAAAGATGTCATTTTAAAGTTTATAAATTTTTTTACATCTATTTTTAGCTAATAACTCAATCAATACTCATTTATTTTTTATTTTTATACGATATTTAAATATAACATTAGTAATATGGTGATAATTTTTTGTCATTTTAACTACATACATTTTATTTGATTTAGAGCCTGTCTTCTATTATATTCACGATCTACCTTGTTCAATGTTACATTTTTAAATGTCTTTTTTCACAATGTAGCCTGATGAAGCAATAGCCACCAAGCGGTCTAAATCCGACAAAATGCGACCCACGGTATTCTTCGATATCAAGATTGGCTCCCGTATAGCGGGCCGTATTGTGATGGAATTGAGAGCCGATATCGTGCCCAAAACTGCTGAGAACTTTCGAGTCCTTTGTACCGGCGATAAGGGTTTCGGTTTCTCTGGATCTTCTTTTCACAGAATTATTCCACAATTTGTATCCTTAACAAGTCGAAAGCGAGTGTATAATATATTATGGCATTAGTTAAATATCATAGTTAAGAGAAGTTTCACTATTTTATAATTTTAATTATTTTGCGTATAATACTTAGTTTCTACCCGTGCTATAAAAATATATTATACTATGTCTTTTTTTAGAATAATTTACTTTTTAAAATTATATTATGCTTCTTTTGATTTTTTTGTCGAAATACATATTACTTAATTTTACTACTTATTAGTAGTACATTTATTTCCTTAACTATAATCTACTTAATAGATGTGTCAAGGGGGAGACTTCACCCGTGGAGATGGTACTGGTGGTAAATCCATATATGGGGCAAAATTTAATGATGAAAATTTCACTTTGAAACACGAACAATCTGGTAAGTGACGAAATATGTATTCGATGTAATTAGCATTTTAGTTTTAAAAATTATTATTTGATATTTGATCTGTTTAAATATATGGCTTTATCGGTTTTTAGGAACCCTGTCAATGGCAAACAGCGGTCCCAATTCGAATGGTTCTCAGTTTTTTATTTGTACAGAGAAGACAGATTGGTAAGTTTTTAAGATTAATCCTTAGTCACATTTTACAAAAATATACAAACTATAGAAAGTCTCGAAATATAAGTACTTGCACAGAAGCTGAAAATATATTATGTAGCTTTTCTCAAATGTTCAATCAAGTGACCGTCTCGTTGCGCTCTTTAGAGAAAGAGCAGTGGTGCCCCTTCAAAAAGTAATCTTACACTAGATATAGGCTGTCTTGCACAAACGATGAGTATTTTACCCAGAATCTTAAAAAAAATTGATAGGGTTCGGGTAGAGGGATTGGGAAGTAAAAATTATAGGTTCAACAAAATTTTCCCTTGCTTGGTCCGCTCGCAACCATGATTTTCATTCCGCATGAGCCTCTGTCATATTTTTCGCCTCTATAGTATTTTAAACCTGGCAACGGGCCTGTACTATCAATGATATTTCTTTTTAACTTTATATTTTTAATGGGTTTAAGTCGACTAGATAGTGCCTTTGGGGGACTGTCTCTCTATTCACGACTAAATTAAGTTTCTAGAATGAAGAAAAAGTATAAACATTCCCTCTATCTAATTAATTGATTAACGATCTGCATATATCAATATATTGTAACTGAGAAAGGTCGTGACCTATTTTTTAAAGTATGAATAGTCTAATGACATAAAAAAGGTGTGATACAGTACTTTCACCAATCATCATGCGAACTTTACACTAATTAAGAGACAGTATTAACACTGATATATTTTAACTTGAGGTGATTTTAATATACTGATAGAAATTTGCTTATTGACACAAAAATTGTTTATTATTTTACTGTCTTACAATTTCTTTAAGTTGGTATTTATCTAATAACTATATCTCATTTTGAATTGTTGGATTGTTGGATTTAAAATAAATTGTAGTTGAAAAAATTTTATTGTAAGCTTTTAAACATGTAATCGTAGTATGAATCATCTTTTGAATTGCATATCATTATTCTTATGTTCCACTTTTCATTATATTATATAAATTGTTTCCGTGCTCTTATTCAGGTTGGACGGGAAGCATGTTGTATTTGGTCGAGTAATTGAAGGAATGGACGTCGTTCGCAAAATGGAGGTGAGAATTTGATAATTTTGAACTATTTGATCTTATTACCTCTATTTTTAAGTTATCTATATCTCATTAAGTTGCATAACTGATTGTGGATTTTAAATTGGGGTTTGTACATACTCTTGAAAATGCATTAATTTAGCTAGTTATAGGGTAACTCAGAAATATGAGAAGTTATTCCAATATTCATGAAAACTGTTAAAAAGGGACATGCAGAATGTGTTACAATTTTTGTTATCCTTAGATACATTATTCCATTGTTATTATTATTAAAAATTCTTTTGATCATGAGTAAACGACTTTATGTTCATATTTATAAATAGATGGGATGATAATAATTAAGATAAAGAAATAGAAAGATAAGGTAAAATAATTTGGACAAGTATAACAGACGACCGTAGAGAGATCGTAAGAAAGGAGAATGAAATCAACAACTCACACTCCTAATTATATACCATGATACTCAATTCTCATTCGTCAGAATTTAACTCGTAAAGGTGCGCAGAAATTTAACTAGTAAACATGCGGAAAAATTTCATATGCATGGTACCTGAGTAGGGTGGAGGGTCTTTGTTGGCCTAGAGATCACTATCTCATACTATTAATATTTTCAAAGTACGAACATTCAGTAATTTCTGTTCCTTAAGGTATGCATTATGCATATGAAATAACAATAAAGTAAATCTCGCTTGCAATCACATCTTGACAATCTTATTGCATCACTGATAAATATAATATATTATAATTCCTTTTCAGAACATGGGAACCAAAGGCGGAAAACCAAAAGAAAAAGTTATGATAAGTCAATCTGGCGAGCTGTCAAATTGAGAAAAATAAATTCATTTAGAAAGCACTGCATTTGACCCAACTCATTGTGAATTAATTCGTATTTTGTATAATTTTCCTGTATATATTTATATGCTTCCAATTTGTTGACTTTAAATTTTGTCAAATCTATTTTATAAATACATAATTATATTTGTATTAATTCTGTCGACTTACATTTTTTCTCAATTACATTACTTCTAAGTCTATTTGTGTAATGATAATTATATAATTGATTTTTATAATAATTAACGCTTGTTTGAGTATCGGGATAAAATATACTCACTTAACTATTTATTTATGACTGGTTTAAAATATGTTTGTCTTCTATATTAATATAGAATGAATATATAGAATTAATATATTGAAATCTTAGTGTTTGAAAAATTATTGAACAGCAGAATTCGTCAATATCATATTCCCATATTACACATAAAAAATACTATATAGACTAATATACGAACTTGTATATTTTTCAATTTCTAATTTATCAAATTGGTTTACGGTATTTATGATTAATGATAAGATAACTTATATTAAAACGATTTAGAGATATATTAGTAAACAAAAATTAAATCATATACACAAAATGTATATATATATAATAGGAGCCAAAATATTTATGAATTATTTTGTATATGATATAGACAAATAAATTACATAATGGTACCTAAAACAAATATTACATATCAAAATTTTTCAGTGCATTGAAAAAAATACGATATATAATAGACTAATTCTTCCGTATATCTCTACCATTAGTTGTAAAAGGCTATATTGCAACGATAATCGTACCTAATTTTGTCTTGTAGTTTCACATCGAAAATTTACAAATTAAATAATATAACACTCAGCTATGTTATATTTCAGAAAGCAGGTTCAAAAAAGTATGTGATGTAGACTAAAATTTAGGTCGCATGACGTAATTTGCAGATGTCATATCTACAGGGTGTTTAGCAGTGCTTCTCTTAACCAATAAAATTATATTATTATTTCTACAACTTATTTGTTGGTTAGAGTGTTTAGCAGTATAGAAATCGATTTGTAAGTAGTAACACGTTTTTTATATTAATAATATTTTTACAAACCATTATTTGATACAAAGTACAGAATGTAAATATTTCCGTTTTCTAATTCACTTACATAATGCTGTGTAATACTTGAGTAATATTATTTATTATTTTATGCAATTTATTTATGAAAAAAAAATACCGATACAAAATAACTTTTGTGTATATTATAATTATATACTATATAGCAATAATTTGAATTCATATTTTTCGAAATTGTAACGTTAAATAATAAATATTTCTATTACAAAGCTACTCTGTATAAATCTTTATTGAATGAATTGGAAATTACATTATTTTTATTTAGTTAGTTCTCTATTTAATTAGTGACTATTTGTCTCACGATATACAAGTGCAAGTTTACTGTGTGAAATCTATTACAATATTTTAAGGACATGTAGACTTCAGCATGAGTGTTACGAATCTTAACGTGATTGGCTTATCAGATGATGACGTATCCATACAATATATAAACAAAATAACAGTATTCAGATGTCCTTATATAATTATACATTCGTCATCAACGTAAGTCCAAAATGTTGTTAAGAATGCATATGCAAAAAGATACTTTCTATAAAAATTCATTTTTATTTTACTAATATGCTAATATATTTCAGTTGAGAATTGTTTAACGGGTAAGCAATGCAAACAACCAAACGCAAGCACTCTGACGATGGGACAGGTTCAAAATCCCCCAAAGAAGTGCAGGAATCGCCTTCCTTCATCTCCTCAATCATCCACAACACTCTGGGACCAATTGGCCTATTCATGTTCGCCCCTAACATGACCGTTTTGCTCTGGTTCACAGTGGCTCACTGTCATGGAAGCTATGCTGAACTTCTAGCCTTCTTCAAAGACAACGGGGGCGCGATCCCTGGCCTGATTAGCATCTGGAAGTCAACCCCTATGGGCACACATTTTAGTTTGGTCGTTGTCGGAGGCTACATGCTCTGGGCTCTGATCCTCATGATCATCATTCCAGGAAAACGAGCCTACGGTCCGATCACTCCAAGGGGGAACTTACCAGTCTACAAAGACAATGGTTTTTCTTGCTATGTCATCACAATGGTTGCATTTGTTGCGCTTACTGTTTGGCTCAAGCAACATGGCATGACTCCCACAGTCGTCCACGATCGATTCAATGAGATTTTGATGACACTCAACTTGTTCAGCGCTCTCTTCTGTATCCTGCTCTACTTGAAGGGGATCTATTTTCCTTCCTCAACTGACTGTAGCTACACAGGCAATCCTCTGTTTGATTACTACTGGGGCACAGAACTCTACCCGAGAATATTTGGAATTGACGTCAAGGTTAGTTTACGAGAAGTTTTTTTAAAACAGTTGCTTTCATTAATTAAAATAAGGAATGTATCTTTTTAATCCCAATATAATATGCTAAAGGTGTTCACCAACTGTCGTTTTGGAATGACCATATGGGCGCTGCTGGTGAGTATCTTCTGGCTCAAGAGCTACGAGACAGTTGGCTTCCATGACGGCTGCTTCGTCACGACCCTACTCCAACTGCTCTACATCACCAAGT
Source organism: Vannuccia rotundouncinata (assembly GCA_034780395.1). Taxonomy (NCBI): domain Eukaryota; kingdom Metazoa; phylum Platyhelminthes; order Proseriata; family Coelogynoporidae; genus Vannuccia; species Vannuccia rotundouncinata. The sequence continues at coordinate 16,611 of JAUZNC010059907.1, read as the reverse complement.
TCTTCTGGTGGGAGGCTGGATACTACAACACCCTGGACATCATTCTCGACCGGGCCGGGTTCTACATTTGTTGGGGCTGTTTAGTCTACATCGCTGGGATGTACACCTCCTCCAGTTTCTACGCTTCGATGGTTCGAGAGCAGGTGGGCACTGTCTACTCGACCGGATTCCTGGTCCTGGGGATTGTCAGTTTGGTTATCAACTATCTGGCGGACAAACAAAAACAGGTAACAACTATGAATGGCTGAAAATCAAAACTTACTTTACTTTACTCAAGTTGAAATGTCTTTATTATAGAAGAATGGCTTTCATTATTATTTAAAAAATATATATTATGATTATTCATAGGTAGAGTAGATGTTTCTAAATCAAATTTGTTGACTTCAATTTTTCAATTTTAAATAAGCTGGCTTCTTTCAAACCCTTCTTCAAACTTTCTGTGGGTATTCTAGATCCGCGTAATTGTGCCACACGATGACAGTCGAAAAGTTAGAGCAGTGTTGTTAATTTTAATATGGCGATAATTGATTATTTTGATTTCTATAACAATTTCTGATATTAAAGTAAATATTACTACAATATTATACAACATTGTTTTGTTTGTATCTTACTCTATATTTAGTATTTTAATATATTCTTAATAGTCTAAATAGTCTATTCCAAATGGTCATATTCAGTTAAGTATGTATGTTATGGTTAGCTGTATTAATGTCTTGTATATTAATCAGTTCAATCGTTTTTATCGCAGTTCAACTATAGTAAACTCTCAAGTTAGCTCACACTAATAACAGTGTCTTTTTAAGTATAGGTAACTAAGATACAACCTTTGAGATCTTACGATGCTTACAACAATTATTGGAAGTCATATATTTTAAATACCAGGGGCGAGTTGCATAAAACTATTTAAGTAAAGAAATTTAGTTAAATGATGCTTAAGTAAATTTCGGTTTGCAAAAAAGTCTGCTTAATTCAATTGAATAGAATATAATTGAGTAATAATTTAATCTAAAACGCATTTTATAGGATGTTCGACTCAGCAAGGGCAACTGCTCGGTCTGGGGTTCTTCTGCTGATCTTATCCGTGCCAAATACCAACTAGAGAACGGGGAGGAACGTGAAAGCCTCCTATTGGTCAACGGCTGGTGGGGCCTTAGTCGTCATTTTCACTACATTCCCGAGTTGTCTCTAGCTTTCTCCTGGTCAGCCGCCGCTGGTATGCGTCATCTGATGCCCTACTCCTATTTCATATTTCTCGTAATCCTATTGGTCCATCGATCGTTTCGGGATGAGGAGAAATGCTCGAAGAAGTATGGCAAGTACTGGGAACAGTACAAAGAGGTTGTGCCATATAGGATTGTTCCTTATGTCTTTTAAATTAGACTATATTTTGATGTTTTGAAGTTTGACAATGTATTATAGTTTTAATATTATATTTAAAAAAATATATTTAATTTTATTTTTGTTAATATCTTTTTTTCAGATTATTTAAATAAGTAGCTTCGGAAGTAGTATCGCCTGTTTCCTGTAAGAACCTAAACGTCCCTAATGGACAATATAAAAGTACCTATGTTATAAAAGTTCATGTTCGATATGTTCTTTACGAAGATTCTGAAACATGAAATTAAAAAATATTAAGACTATAATATGTGAATGGCTATTAATATTTTTTCCTAATTAATATGTAAGATATATGAATAGAAATAATGTGTAAAACTATATCGTAGTTTTTATCAAAGACATCTTAAAATATTTTTCATAAACACTTTCTATAAAAAACATACATATTTTGAATAGTAGTGTCGCCTATTGATAGATACACTTCACACGAATAAGCTCTAATAATCCAACTAGATCTTCAATCTAAAATTATTTGCCGGTGTTAGCCAGATTACTTCAAACGTATTCATCAATTTAAAGTTATCTGTCTAACACACTGGCTAAGCATTTAATTTTAAGTTGCAGGTCTAGTTGTACATATTAGTGTAATGTCTATACGTGTTCGCCTTTTTAAATCAGGTTTCATTTGAGTTTAGATGTTTCAAATATTTTTTGTGTACAGTTTATCAATTTTAATTAATTAACACGTTAACAATTAATTTATTTGTACAAATTCAAATTAGGAATTGTAGGAATGTGTAAAAACCATTAATATCGCAATTAACTACACTAGATTGCCAAACTGTTACGCTTTATAAGACAGCGTCCGAAATAAAAACGGGCAATATAACAAACTGATTAAAATAAAAAACAATTCTCCAGAAAATATATTCTTATAAATATAGCATACACCACAATAAGGACTCATGATAGTATGCATAAAAATAAAAGAATTAACTTGATAATGAAAAAAAGAACGGTAATAATGAACATTTTTGAAAAAGTCGTATATAATGTTTCTCCCTAATCTACCTCATGAGATTCAAAACTGGAAACTGCAGTTGTTGAATGGACCTATTTGTAAATGAACAACTTTGTCTTTGAATACTTCTCCCTGATCTGCCTCGTGAGGGTTTCTTTTGGTATCGAAGAGTCTGGCTGTATAGTCTTGCCTCTCTGAAAAATGATTTGAACTTATTTACATGCTGCTTTGTTTGATTAAATGTGCATTTTGGCTGTGCATTTGCTTCAATGGCGTCCAGCTCTTGTAATTGTTCATTATAGTAAGTTCTGGAAGTATCTCACTATTTCCATTTAAATCGCTAATGAATGCGTCGTCTAGCTCTTTCAGCTATCTAGTTGAGGATTCATTCGAAATAAAATCTAGATTTTCGACACCACTAATCATTCCTCCTGGTATGTTACTGAAATTCAACAAGCTTGTCTTGATTGACTTACTAAAAACAGCAACAATATTATATTAATATTTATTGAATATCTTAAAAATTTGAAAATCTACAATAACAGAAGATATTTGATTTCTCTTAAAATCAAATAACTTATATTATTATATTACGATATCAATGGTAAAAATGCCTTTTGACTTATACAATGTAATTCTCAATGAAGAAGCAATCTAGATGTTAATTAATGAAATAAATTGATTACTGAGTCAGAATTTGGTTAATTTTCTGTGGGTGAATAGTCCGAATGCAATTAAAAATGCTTACGAAGTAATCGATTTATTTCATCAAATAACAGATTTAATTTCTGTTAACTTTTGTCATTTTAAACCATAGATATACTATCTTCATTTTAAATTTACAAATCTATTAAATAAATCTATTAGTATTGAATAGGAATTCATCAATTTTCCTAGGGAACATTCAGTTAATTTAGTTAATTTGGTTTAAAATTAATATTAAATAAATGAGTAAATCAGAATTTTTTCTTTAATGTGTTATACATGAAATACAAATTACTTAAGTCAGTAGAAATTTAAAAATCTTAATAAATTACTAATTTTATATATCTGAAAATTACTAATTATAAATTACTAATTTGATATATCTGAAAATTACTAATTATAAATTACTAATTTGATATATCTGAAAATTACTAATTATAAATTAATTCCGGTACGTTTCTGTATCGTGCTTAATTGAGTTTTTTATAAAGGGCAAAAATAGATATTGTATATCTAGTAATTGTAAATAACTATATAAAATATAGATATATTATAATGTCTATAGTAAATAGTAACACAATATAAAACTGAATTTATAAAATCAATAACAATTCAAACAATTTAAACTTTTGTCGAATAGTATAAACATAGAGTAATTATAGAGTTAAATACTCTATGAGTATATATATATTATATAGACGATTTTCACATAATTAATATGATTCATTTTTATTTAAATGTTATGTTAATGTTGTCTTTAATTTCTACTGAATTTGGTAATTTGTATCTCATGTACATATTGAAAAAAAGTTTTAATATTTTTATTAACCATAGAGTACAATATCGTACATATATACTATTTATTTCAAAGTCAATAAATACGAAAAATAATAGAAATGGATATATTTTCATACGTAATGGCATACTATGACTAGCCATGACATGTGTATAAATGAATCATTTTGACAATGACAATTAATTTTTTCCTCTGTTTTATATGTAATTTATAATATATTTTTTTCTTCTAAATAATTTGCATATAATTAGATCTAAACAGAAATATATATTGTACTACTACTATTTATCTAAGTAGCATTTTGAATTTCAAATATTATATCAATATATTTGTATATTTTTTCAAAATACTGCTTACAAATCAAAAAACGTATGTATAAAATTGTATTGTTATAATATGTGCTAAGTATTATATGAAGTATAGTATTATTATATGTAGATATCATTTGAATTTTACATTTACTATATATACATGTGTGACTATAGTTATTATACGCTAAAATTAATTTGTTAAATATAAACATAATTTTAATAGTTTTACTTCATTAATTTATGTTCTTAAATTCACTGTCTTTAATAGATAGTGGGAGGTTAATATAATTAATTGAGTTTCGTACTTTTAAAATAAAAATATTGTCAGTCAATATTTTGTAATTAAAAGTATAATATACAAAGTATAATTAAAGTGTAATTAAAGTATAATATAAAATGTAATTATACCTGAATCAAAACATACAATTTTTCAAATGGAAATTATCATCGTTGACAAAATATCAAGTTATTTCTTCAACGGTCATTATCCCCGAACAAAACCATGGTTATGGATATGATAGTCAGACATTTCAGTTACAGAATAGAATTTCTCTATATAGAGAGCCGTTTAGCTCAATCCTGTTCCTTTAATGTCTGATCTATTGAGATTCATATCGATTTAAATGATTTTTCTCTAGCCTCATTTTGTTGTTATCGCGGTATGAAGAATGCGATTCGATGCTGATTTAACTTTTCAATCGAATACCAATATTCGTATAATCAATAATGTAGACTGTGTGCAAATAATGGTAACCGAACTGTGGTGTATCGAGAAATCACAGTGTTTACTCAGCAAAACTCCGAAACATGTATTATAGAACTTCTGTGTTTTTGTGTAGACGAATATTTATAAAATATCGTAAACATTAAACAGATGTAGCACAAAAATCCATTTTGTTAATATTAATCCCTACTCACAACATTTTCTTTTCTTCAGTGTCTCTTAAAAGTTATTCAATTATGGAATTATAACAAATGAAAAAGTTATTGAAAGAATTTGGAATTAAAAAAAAATATGAAAATTTGACAGGTGAGTTTGACACAATGATTTCTCTTTGCTCACTCTCTGTAATTTAGAAAATTATATTAAATATCTAATTGCTAAATGATTAAACATTTTAAGGTTTATATAAAATCGAATCTTTCACGTATATCACGTATAGTTCAAGTTAAAATGAAATATTTTGCATAAAAATATTTTTTTTTCAAAATACAGAAAAATTCACTTAAATTAAATCATCTATCGCATAGCACAAAGTGAAAGAATTAAATGATTTATAATTCATCGAAGGTGGTCTGTTGTAAATTTATTTTGGAAATTCAATTCCTAACAGTCAAAAATTGATCCAAATTGCATAGATGCTTTTTGTTAATCAAAATGATGTTCGAATCCGATTGCGCAACACTGTCATCTTTAATATAGGAGAATTCAATCGTGAGTTTGTTTATTGGAAACACTCCGGGGTGAACATCAGATACTGTTTGAAAGACAACTCGAATATTAATCGTTTCAATGTTTGGTATATTATTATATCATGTAACTGATACACACTAGGAAATATCTCGTAAGGGAAATTTTTCTATTCATCTTGTAAAGAATATTTCCACAACTGTTTATCATATTATATAGTTATATAGAATATCATTTCAAATAGCTTTATGTATAACTATATTCCCTTTATAAGCTGTTCTGTACAGTTCTTGTTATCAAGTTGTCATTTGTCAGTATGTATGCAAACTTTTATACTCATGTCTCAAGAATCTTGAAAAATTCCAGATCTTTTAATTTCACTTTTGTCAAACCACAATATGAATTCATCTTTATTAAAAAGTTTTAATATTTAGTACATAAGTATTTAAAATGAAATTATTCTGTTCTGATAAGGCTAAAACATAGCAATTATATTACTTTTTCATTACAATTAAAATTATAGGATTAGTTGCAAAGATTTAATCAATACATTATCAATATAGCTGCAACATTTTACACTCTATAATATAGAATTTTACTGTAATATATCATTTTAAAACAAAAATTGAGAAAGGAATAATGTAAATCAATTTTTAAGTTAACAAAATTTCAACGTTATTGGACACAATGAATGTATAATATAACGCATATTATTCTACTTTATTCCACTTCCTGTTTATCAAAATATTAAGGGCTTACTATGGGACCTTAAATAACCGCTAATGAGATATATATAAGTACCGTTCAGGATTGCACAATATAGATAGGAATCATATTGCATAATATCCGTTAAGAATTCAAGGGAAAGATTGAAATATAAACTATACATTTGTTGTCAGTTCTGTGTTTATATGTAACAATTTAGACAAATTAAATAGAATTTTTTGTGCTAATTATAAAAATAATAATTTTACATACAAGTTTGTAACAAATGGTATTACAACATAAATAATTTTGTTGATATAGTAAGGTCCTATACATAATTCATAGAAAGTCATAGAAATTCTTCATTTTGAAAAATATTTAAGGTGAAAGATAATAAATGTAAAATAAAAAATATAACACTATCAGTCGGTTGCTCGAAGCAGGTTTTAGGTCGGGTTTTTCGACCGAGGTTAAAAAACCACCCAGTTGAGTTTTTTGGGTTGGTCGAAACAAGTCTAAGTTTTTTTTGAAAAACTCTGGCGCGTTTATTTTTAGATTTCGACTTGAGGTGCGTTATTTTGCAACCTGGGTGGGGACATGTTTTTTTTAATGTCTACATTTTTTTATTTTATAATTAAAATTTTATTTCAAATTTAATATCTTTGACGATTGCTCTAATCTAAACATTATTATGATTAATATTATTAATATACAATAAATTTAATTTCATTTATTGTCATTTTTAGTGGCTGAAATTATTCAGAGTGTGTCTTTATTTTAATATCGTTGAAGGTAACACAATTTTTATTATGTGCCTTTCAGACCATGTGCCCATAAAAAATATGAAACAACGTAACTTGCAAAATTATATCCATAATTTCTTTAATTTCCAGTTAATTTTTTAATAATATTTTCAAACTTTTTTACTGTTATATGTGGCGCCATTATTATATTATTATTTCACACTCTTTGAATATAAGATTGTAACATATGATTTTTTTAATTTAACTGCATATATTTAACTGCTATAGCAATAATTTGAATTTTGTTATGTTATAATTATTGATTGTAACACAAACAAATACAAATATTACAGGATGGATATAAATAGATATTTATATTATTAACTATTCAATTCGGTACAAATAGCTAATTTACAACGGGGATATAATTTCTATACTTTTATTTCTGTTCTGATTAAATAATTTTAACATTCAGTATTTATTATATATCCACATTAATTTCATGATATAATATTTTGTTTATATGATATAAAACTATTAATCTTTCTAAATATGCGTCACATGACAGACAAAACACGACTGATGCCTAGAAAAGTTTGCATATAAACACTAACTAAAAAACAACTGTTATGAATAAGCTCTGAGAAACCTTTTACATATACGGAAAAAATAACTAAAAATGGAATTACAGCACTTCTATATCATATACGTATTACTTATATTTTTAGTAATGGCCTAGTTACAAGAATTGCCTCTAGAAATATTCCAAACTACAGTTGTTTAAATAACATATGACCGACCAGTCATTCCAATAGATTCAGCTTATATTTATATAGATAGGCAAATATATGTAAAGTAATCAGAGGTTGTGAATGCCATACATCTCAGCTACTTTATATATAGATAAGATATATTGGGCTTTTCATGTTGTACATGGGATACTAGTTTCCAATGCAACCCAACAGAATCGATAGTTTTGTGTCATGAATATAGGTAGGTAGCTGGAAGCACAGCCCCATAGTAAACTAGTTTCCCCCCATAACCCCCAATGTAGTGATCGTTCCCAACAGATGTACACGTATAATACTTATTTCGCAGTTACACAGTCTCGACTATACACAAATTGCAGGCTTGCAGAATGGAGTAAAAAAGTGTATCTCAAAATTGCATCTTCTAGTGCTGTCTGTTGGCAGTTTTAATGAATGTATCCCAGAAATAACTCGGCAACACCGTTGCCTTATATGTCATGCACCTAGTGCATATATACATAGCAGAAAAAACATCTAATCATGATATCGCTTTCCCAGATGACTTTCTTTAATAAGGTGGGCCCTGCCATTACGGTGTCTACCTGGCTGAAACAAGAGAGGGTGACTCTGTGATGGAACGACGCAGATGTTGGCTGTCCGATGGGAGAGGAAATCTTACACTGGCCAACCATATCAAGATTGTACAACTGTCTTGAAGGTTGAACAAATAGGATGGCGCGTATTTTATTGATTTTGTAAAGGTAGAAATCGGATGGTGCGCAAGGCAATGACACACGTTGGGGGCATATATAAACCACAACACGTACAGCAGACGAGTATTCGTTACTTTAGGAACGTCCTACTTGCGGTGGAAGACAAATATAAATTTGCGTTGGAGTTGTCTTTTTAAAATCTTTGCTGCATTTAACTCACATCTTTTTGTTTCATTCATCACAGCTGAAACAATCGGATTCACGGGTTTAATGCCCTCAACCAAATCCAAAGCTCTTCCCAAAGCCTGCCTAAGGTAAGTATCATTTGTCCTCCAGAAGTTGTAATTGGACATTTTGTAATTCCGGGAGCTCTTGAGCCACTTAAATCACACTCAGTTTCATCCGTGGGCGTACTTCTTTATATTCCGTATCCTTTAGTGGAGACCATTATGGAATGTAGTGAAGTATGAACTAGGGAAACTGCAATCACCTCTATTTTCTACGATTCTGTTATTTTTTTATATTTTAAAGGATTTTAATAACGTATCTATTATTTTTTGTGTTTTTATTTCTAGCTATGATCTAATTTTAAAAATATCTTTAAATGGTATTTTTAATTGATAGCTTTAAAACGTTTTTATTCAATTTATTGTAATAGAAATTATCATTAATTCCGAAATGATTAAAATTTATTACATTTTTTCTCTTATTTTTTAGAAATGAATTTTCTTGTAATCTATTTTAATTAAAGATACTTTTGTTTCGAAGAAAATTCTTTTTTATTTTAACACATTAGCATAGCATATTTTCAACAAAATCAATTTATTTGTGAAACAAATGATATTTAGAAATACCAGTCTAAACTTTTAACTAAGTTGACGATTTCCTTAAAAATTTACGAATAAATTACTCAAGTACAAACTAAATGGCCTTACGAATAAACGTTAAAATGTACATTTCATTGCGTATACAATAAAAGGGATTTAGTCGAATAATTGAGTAATTATTATTTAAATAATTTAGTACGATCATTATGTTTATCATTTAATTTAAGCTGTTGTCAAAAATAGTATTGTTAATCTATGCATTTTAATAAATTAACAATTTATTAAAAATTATAAAAATGGTTATTATAGGCTGTAAGGTTCCCTATAATTCGTATATGGTTAAGTATTAATAAGGTACCGGTTCGCATATCCAACAAGAAAGAAGGTCGTTGAAAATGCGAACATGGAGCTGCTGCTAAACATATAAGATCTTAATGATGTCTGATATCCACTTTTGAAATGATACAATATTATTTTATTCAAAGAAATAAGTGTGCATTGTTTTAATTAAATATTTTTTGTTTATAAACATATGTCTGTTCAATACTTTTTATATACATAAATCTCAGCAAAGCAGTTATATTAAATCTATACAAAATTATATAGTTGTAAGTTAAATATATATAATTCTTTATTAAATTTCCGATTTTTTGTTACAATAAGTTTTTCTTAGTTATTATTTTATGTCTACTTTGTCTACGATTATCCTACTTTGCCAGCGTTTTAATAACTTAATATATAAGTATTCTCATTATATACACATTTATGAAAAAAAAATTAATTCATTATTTTGACTTTTAAAAATAGGATTCTGAACTTTTGAAACTGCAATTTTTATACTGAAATATATTGTATACCATTTTAGTTTCCAAATAAAAATTATATAATATTAAGCGTTTTGTTTTATAGAATAGGTATTGAAAACATGTTACATGGTATAACGAGATACTAAAACATCAAATAAAAGTATTTATTATTGAGCACATAATGATGTTCAGCTTGAAGGACAATGGCTATTTATACGATCGAACTCTGTCTACAGAAAAAGTTTCAATAAAATGCTTTATCAAAAAATGTATTTTAATATTACACAAATAAAACATTTGAAAAAACCTCTACTTCTTATCTGTTAAATGTCACTACAATTACACTTTTTTTAAATTATGGCATAAGCATTAACAAGTAAATAATGTTTTATACAAAAATGATTATTAAAAAGACAAATTAACGAGAAAACATTTTTTATGTCTATATATATATATCTATATAGTTGAATATTGAAGTCGTTTGTATTTTATCTGTAAATCATATCATTCATTTGATACAACAAATATTGAATGAAACACTGAATGATATATAATTAAAATGAAATATTTGTTTGGCGGGTTATATAAAGTTAACAAAAACAATATTTTAAATTTGTGAAATTATCAAAACATAAAAAAATTAATCCATCATCAATACATTTTCTAAATATAATATAACCAGTTTTTGTTTCCTATTTTAAAAGTAATATTGATGTATATGATAATTAACTGATTTTAGGAATTCCATGCTTAGAAAATACGAGGATGCGAAGCATCTGAGTACTTTCTGAATAGCATGGAAATCCATAAATCAGTTAATTTACCAAATATATTTTACTATTTACTGTAGCGTACATTCTCTAGAGAAAGTACTAGTATACATTCTCTAAATTATATAAATAAATTTTGAATTTTGTGCTTAATAAAGGTTTATAAATAACAGCATTTTCTATTGAAATAATCTATCCAGCTATTATACGATACAGAGTACAGTAGATAGTAAAATATATACCCGTAATCCGAAAATACGACCTAACTATAGTAGCTCAAATACATATTTTCACAGAATCTCACATCTTATACTGTTTAAATATTTCGGAAGATAATATATTTTAATATGTTAAGGTTATATATGTTAATATATTCTGTCATAATAAAATATCATAATTTTTGAAGCATTTTAAATGTTAAAAATTGTGATATGGATAAAACCAAATTAATTTCGATTTCCCGTTTATAAAAATTAAAGTTTCTAACTTACAATATATCACTGATCAATTATAAAAAATCTAATAGCACTAATTCTTACAATAGTTATTACGTTGAGGAAAACAATCTTCGTCTTCAAAGATGCTATAAATCTATATGTAAGTCCAATTCTAGTAAACTGTTTAAATATACCAATAATGATATATATATATATATGGATAAACTTTATTGGAAATTTTAGCATATTTAAAATCATAACACTACCAATTTTAGTTATGTTTCCAATATATTAAGTTTGAAATTTTCTAAATTTTCTAAATAAAACTTGAACAGAAGACATCACAGTTCAAAAAATTCAAAATAAAAGTTAAAAAATTTAACACGATCTAAACAGAGTTTATACTTATACGAAAAGAAATACTTGTCCACAGTTTCTCCACCTAAAAAATCATGTAAAATTACAACCCAAAATCTTTAGACAGTTCTAGATAAAGATTCCCGAGAATAAAACTAGGCCATTATGCACATCTTTAAGATTTCGTGATCTGACAGATGCCGATTGATCTTCCTCCACAATCGTCCGTCTATCCAAGATTTTTATCAATGGCACTGACGGGTGCAACTTTATCCTTAAACAATCTAAAAAGACCTTTTACACCCACACAGATAAAACAATGTATAGGTGGTACACGACATCAGAACCCATTGAAGTATGAGATATAAATAGTATTTTATTTTATAAATCATTTACATAGCGTAAAATCTAGAATATTGAAAAATATGATTTATCTGAATATACCTCTTGGGGGCATATTGGGAGAAAACCTCGAATATATTCATGATTTTTACTGGCCTATAATTAGTCGGTATATTGCCAACATCTTAAAATATCATAAAATATTGAAATATATTTCTTCCCATTTTTGCTAACAATATTGGTGTTATACGTAGAGAAAATCCTTCAAATCCTTTCTGATTAACCCGCTTTTAAGCCCTTCTATCAAGAATGCATATTTGCCTGATTGCAACAGTTTCCAAGTTAACTCTGTATATCTAGCTAGCTATCTGACTCGGTGTGCAATGTTCCAGTTTGCTACGATGACATTTGGCTTCATTTCATTGCCCACTGCCAACGACAGGGAGAAGCATATTATGTACGTTATACACTATACGAAAAACACTAATTCAACGAAGATTTCTTCTGTAGTGCCTATGTTTGGGTTTTTCTCCGCCTGACCTAAGTTTGAAGTTTACACATCCTGTAAATTAGTACCTTACTGAAAGCAACATATTTTAACACGGATATAGTATATATATGGTAGAAGATTTGCAATCAAGTGAATGAACGAACGAGTATATTACATTTTAGTTTACCTATACTTAAATCTTTGGGATTTAGAGACTGTAAATTATTGCTATAAATGTCTAATAAAATGAATTTTGTTATAATTTCAAAAAATAATTATAACGATATATATATATACTACGAATAAGTTTTAATAGAAATGTTAAAAAATGGTGCACTCTATATATTATAAATTATATTACCAATTCTGCAGTTATAAGCGACACATTTTTTATGAAATAAATTTTAAAATCGTAAATAATAAAAATAGATTTATCCTTATTCCAGTATATAGTTGCATTATTTATAAATTTATAATCTGTGTACCTATATATACAATAAGTATGGACTAGATTTGTATGTTGAATATATTAGGGTGGGGTGGCGCGTCATTTTAAAAAATATTTTTTAACTATATTTTTTACACAGCGCAATAATCTTGACTTTACATATCGTTTTTGACATTAAACTAATAAGGAATACATACTAGAAATGTTTTGGCAATCTACCAATCGTATCATGTTAAAATATAGATAATAAAAACAGACGGGACCAACCCAGAGTGGGGTGTCCCGTCATGTTGGGCGGTGGTTGTGTCATTCCATTTTTACTCACGTTTTTGAAGTATAACTATTAAAGCAATAGAGCCTATCTAAAGTGGCGTCTTTTAAACTTAATATATAGATAGCTTTTTCTTCTTTTTTTTTACTATTGCATATGTGCTAAATGTGCTTTATGTGCTTATGACTCAAAAAATAAATTTGTTCAATTTTAAAAATTATCGTAAAATCGACTCCAATTAAGTCGGACTCACTTAAGTTAGATTTTTGCTTTACTCGGATATTTATTTTTAGTTTCTTTTTGGGCTACCTTTAAAATCGAATTTTCACCTTACTCGAACAAAATTTTTAAGCCCGTTTATATTCATTTATATAACAAGCGATTTACAATTTTTAACTCGGATGATATGAAAACGTACTGAAAACCCTAGAAAAAATGAAAAGGCTATAATGACTATTCGTTCTTTAGTAATTCAATGTCAAAGTTTAGAAATTTAAAGTATATTGACGGAGTCGCCCTATGACTTTAATTTACTTTTTAAATTATAAAAAAACATTTTAAAAGATCAATAAATTTTTTAGTGTTCTCTCATATTCAAAAAAGTTAAATATTTTTATATCTGAAGAAAAATGTTCAAAGTCATCCATTCTAATTATTAAAAGAAGAAACTATCATAAATGCATGGCCGTCCCAGTGCTGTGAAGACATGACTCATGACGCACTACAAGACATCCTTATCATTATATATATATATATCAGAATACAGTCGTAGTTGCTAGGCTTAAGTGGAATGCACTGAAACGTTTTATATATGCCAAGTGAGTTGAGGTAACGAGGCAAAAAAGCATTCCAAAATATCCCGATAAGCATTTACTGTAGGATATAAAGATAAAACTAGCATCATATTTATTTTTAACATTATCAATGTTATGAATTATATAGCCTAGACTAAATTTTTCAACGATATGATAGATTTAATAAGCGGAGCATATTCTAGTTGTAAATATAATATATTGCAGGAGAAGGATTTAATAATCTGATGGAGGATTTTAGCCATAAAGAGTGGCTCGATATAAAAATGTACTCTGTGGTATAATGAAGCCCAGTTATAAATTACGAAGTATGTAAAGTTTATAAAATTGTAACCTAAACATACTGTAATACTTAATTGAACTACCTATATTTTACGAAATTATGAAAATGTAGAAGAAATTGAAAATCTTGGAAGTAAAAATGAAAGTTGAAATCAAAACAATCGCTAGCGCTGTAAATAACTTATTGTAGTTTTAGCGGCTGATTTTATAGAGAGCTTTTATTTTACTTTAAATGTGTTGGAAACGAATGTATAACTATTGTAAACTTTTCACGCGTATTTATTCACTTAAAAAAATAACAGTTTATATTCTTATATAAAAAGTAATTTAACCACACTACTTTTTTATTGATTATTGATTATTGAATGTAAAAGGTAGTGTGTACCTGCTAGAAAGTAGTGTGTGCCTGCTAGAAAGTAGTGTGTGCCTGCTAGTAAGTAGTGTGTGCATGCTAGTAAGTAGTGTGTGCCAGCTAGAAAGTAGTGTGTACTTGCTAATGTAAACAGTTCCAAATAATCCAAATTGGGCTCACAATTTGTGAATAATAAAACCAATCAATTGAAATAACAGTTTGAAAAATATTAATAATAGAAAGATTTCATTGTTGACAGTTTTTGTTAATTGTTTCATCCACTTAGTTTCATCCATCATACATATTTGTGGTTAAATTAAATTAAATATATAATAACAATAATATTATTATTATTAAATGTATTAAAAGCTAACGTACACGTGGTTCAAACATTTTTTATAATAATTATTGTTAACTGTTGCGCTTGTTGAAGATGTCTGCATGAACTTTGATATGTTTTAGCTGAATTCTAGGCTGCACTGAATATGCTAGCTGGTTTTCCAACAATGTATTCGACCTTTAAATGTTGGGTATGTAATATAATATTATTTTATAAAGACATATTCTTCTGCCACATTACATTTTCAGATAATTTTGTTTACAGAATATCACATGCAGCCTAACGTTTGCTTCATATTTTTTAGACACCATTAATATTCATCAAAATCAAAACCGTTGATAAAGAATTAAATACACTTGTAAATAAATAAATAAACTTACCGATAAACACAACTTATAGTTTAATTAAAAGTTCACAAAATCGTTGGGTTTACTTAGAATTATAGACCATAGACCAAGTACTCTATTCCAATACTTGCTGTGATTAAATTACACTGATATAATGTGGTTTACGATTGTGGTATAATAAAGAAATGTATAATTTTTAATTACTTTTTTTTTAATTCATTTTTAATTTAGGGTATCATCACACTTCAAATAAATACTCGATATACTTCGATCGTTTTCCAATTGACGACTTTTATAAAAACATTTTAATGAATACATGAAAAAAAAAATTGAAGGATAATTTTGAATCAATAGTATTTTTATTTATATTATTTATATTATTTATATTTTTATTTTATTATATTATATTATATCAAAAACAATATTTTTTGTTTTTTAATTTCAAAATTTCAAAATTTTAACGTTTTTATTGATTAATTTAATCAGTCTTAGATAATTGATTATAATTAATTCTGTTTTAATTTTTCTTGCTATAGGAATAAATTAAAAAAATAATATATTTATTCATCAATTGAGTTTTTTTTTCTCTGATTAAAAAAGTAAGATATATTCGATACCTATATGATCAATATAATATTTTTCTGAATAAGATACCTTGGTAGGTAAGTACTGACTATAGATGTTTGAAAATGAGATCATTTTATATGTTTCCTTATTGACCCACTCGGTGATTTGTTTAAAAAATCTATACAAATAATATTATTTTTTTGTACTAGTCAGTCCCTCTCTCATATTGAACACAAAAACAATCATTACATAATATGTTATTACTGAAAGTAGTATGCCTATATGAATACTTAAAAATATAGTTTTTACAAAATATTAAATAAAATTAAATTATTTTAAAATTTTATACTTATATAGAATGCATTTTTTAGTAAATATATATATAAATGACGTTTTAACTAAAAATTGTCAGTTAAATATGTCAAACATGTCAATTAAATAAATATTACAAATATTATATTGTTCCGAATCAGGATACGAATTAACAAAAAAAGTAAAATGAGACAAATATTAAAAAAATTTCAGTGAATAGAAATCCAGAAAACACGTTTTTGAAAAAAATCTGAATTTTAATATACTGTTGGTAAAGGGTTAATATATAGGCTATATCGAAATTAATGCGCGTTTGTGAAAACATAGATTTATTCTTTTTAAAAAGTTATTATATTTAC
>JAUZNC010059896.1:32865-45040 GCA_034780395.1 Vannuccia rotundouncinata | reverse complement strand
AAATTTGCGGGCGGCTAACGCCGCCCTTAAATTGAAACATTATTGCCCTCAAAACCAATATATTAATCCTATATTATGGCTGACTTTTCAATTAAAAAACTCGGCCATAATATAATGTAAAATTTCGGGTTATAGAAATCAATTAAGAAATATAATCATAGATAAGTAATGTATAATATAAATTATTATGCTATTTTCAAAATTCTATTTGCTGCGCTAGATATTGTTTGTTTTCAATCTTTTCATTAGTCAATTCATTCTTGAGAAATTCGTATATGTTCGTAAATGCAGTCGAAGCTTTCCATCTAGATGTATTAATGAAATTAATTAATAAAATGCATTTGGTAATTTAATCTTAATTATAAAACATTTAAATTATAATAGAATAAAAACTATAGTTAGGTATAAGTGTAGTACAATGTCTATATGGATACAAGCTGTTATATTGACAATAACTTACTTAAATATTTTAAACTATTTTAAAAATCATTAATAACTTTTCGTTTGGATTATGGTAATTCAAAAAATTGAATTTATACATTATATAATATGAAGCTTTTCATCAGTCTATTTTTTATTACAATGACTGCTGTAAGTATGGGCCATTCTTTTAAAATTGTAAGTCCTCCGTGTATTTCGCTATCGTCCGGTAATAATGTGCAGGGTTGCGACATCCACAATAACAATTGTTGTAAAGACCTTATTTGCAAACGGTTTCCCTTCCCATATAGGAAATGCGGTCCTTGTGGAAAAGAAGGGGAAGAATGTGAATCAGATTACGATTGCTGCTCCCAACCGCAGAGCAACAACACCTTGTACAGTGGAGGTTTGGCCTGTCAATTTCTCGAAGAGGCCAAACGGTGCGCTCCCTGTCGTTATAGCAACTGCGCCCGCTGCGGCTCACACGGCGATCGGTGCGACCATCAAAGAAGTTGTTGCGGGGCGGGCCGCTGCCGAACGGGAAATAAAGGAGTGCGAAGATGCAGTAAATGTCTAATTACAGGAGATTTTTGTATGACCAATTATCCAAAAGAATGTTGTTCGAAAGTATGCAAATTTAAGTATCCCTATACTCAATGTTTATAACATTATTTGATGTTTCCTTCTCGTTTCCATGTTGTATTTCACGCCGAGTTTACAAATAGTTTTTGAAAATCGATTTTCTGGACATATATGGACATATCGGTATATCTGGATTTTGGCTGCGTTGGCTTTTTCTTTTCAAATGATAATATTGTTAATGCTTTTAAAAAAATTAAAGGTTACTTTTAATGTACATTAAATGTTCTATTCTAAAAATAATAAAATTGCTTCCTTTATGAAAACAACACTACCCGTAAATATAATTTAATTTGAAAGTGATTAGGAATGTACAATTATGTATATTTATGAATTGTAGATGCTTCTATAAAAAATAGAAGAGATTTATATTAACTTGATAAATAATAATAATAAATATAATACGGAATCTATTCTAATGAAAAATATTTAAATAGTAGATGGGTCACTCGTGCAATAAAAGTGTTAGATTTATTTCAAGTTTAATTAAGTTTTATAAAACAAGTTTAAAGGGCATTATTACAATCCAATTTGTATAAATGTGAATGATTTGTATCATCCTATATCATTCGTATAAATATGAATGATCAATGAATTTATCTGTAAAATCCATAGACATTATATATCTATGTAATGTCTATGGATATACATAGATATACATGGATATACATAACATTATATATCTATGTTATGTCTATGGTAAAATTATAGAGTAAAATGTTATACATTTTAATAATCAAATTTGTTTGATATCAGAAGAAGGGAATCAGCCAATAGAAGTCACTCTAATCAAAATTAGACTGCCGCTGGGTAGTCTAAAATATTAGATCCATTGAATCTAACTTTTCACTCTAATTTGTTTCTGAATACCGATTAGATTCAGTGAGTCTAACTGTTAGATTAATCTAATCTAATTATTGCGATTATGCATACGGAACTAGATATTAAAACTAAATGACAGCAGCCATTGATTTTAACTGGATTAACCAATTTTATTCAATGGCAATTTAATAGACAATAAGTACTTAAAACAATCTTTGATTCTAACTCTGGAATTAAACGTACGAATTAAAATGAAAATTCATTAATTATTCAACATTATATTAAATATCTATTCACGATTTTTGAAGATTACGACAATTATATGAAACAGCGGAGATGAATGTTTGCAACTATTTTTCTAACCGGATGTACATATATTACACTAATTACAGAAAAAACATGATTTCAGAGTAAAATTAAAACAAATTGGTTGTGTTTTTCATAAAAAACTAAATTAATTATTTACTTAACTTTATTTGAAATATATGACCAATGATTTGATATCTAAATAATAAGAATTTTTCTAGCCCTCACTCACTCTGGACCACTGCGCTGTATGTGAAATTATAAAAAAATAATAATGAAATTAATTACAATTTTATGATACATATCATAGAATTAAACATTTAAACAGTTTGACCAGACTTATTAATTTTCTTGATATATAAGCGAGCTTAAGTAATAGTGGATTATCTATTTTAAATTTCATCAATAAAAATTTACTTTTAGTTATAAAGTTAAAAGCCAAGATTTTACACTTTCTGTTTTTCTGATATTTTCAGTAGCATTAATACACAGTTTACAGAAAATAGTTTCCGTAACTTAACTTTTTATGAATACATTATTAGAAATTTATATTTTGTATTTACAATGTTTATATTTTACAACTTGAATTACAAACTGAAACTATTGTAACAAATCCGTTTTATTATTACAAAATATCACAAATATATGGTATGGTATCTTACAATATATTACTTATAATGAATTAAGTACATTAACATTTAATGATATTAAATATTTGTCAAAAATCTAACAATTACAGCCATTTAGTTGTTGAAAAACACCTGGGTAAGATTATGATGAAATAATACATAGGATGATACAATACTGTGGAATGTAGAACATACAATTATAGTACTTCGGTTATTAAAACTTTAATTCTTCTGCGTTATATGTATAAATATATATACAGTCATAAAAATTGTAGAACTGTACCCATAGAAAGTCATAGAACTGTACCCAGCACACAATTGACGACGTGACGAGATCCTGGGACGTCATGTGGTTTGCTGGTCAATAAATTTGATGCATGATTTTTGAAATAAACTTGTCAAATGTAAAATTCTTTAACAATATATTTAATGAAATCTAAAAAATAGAGAAATCATAATCATGAAAACCAAATTAAATGTATCAAATTTGCTTTTCAAAACTTAACAAAAAATAGTATATTATAAATCATATATCGTTATACCCTTAAAACTTGGATGTAACATTTACACGTATTAACATTTATTAAACTAGCACTATAAACCAAGTATTCTAACAATGAATCGTCACTCGTGTAATTAATTCAATTCAAAATGGAAAATGGATCAATATTTCAAAATTAAAAAATCGAATTTCTTCAAAATACTTGGATTGACAAAAATAAATAAAATAAAATAAAATTAATGTATTTAAATTTCAATAACTTTTTAAAATAATAATGACAATAAGAAATTACAAAAAATAATAGTTTGACCAATCGAGGTAAGTTAACATTAAAACATTCAAGTCGGAAGATTCAATTCAAACAATCTCAATTTTAAACTTCCGAGTCTCTTTGGATATTGAGAGCATCCATGAGACCCAAGATGAAAACTATTGTCCGCCGCCGAACTCTCGCCAAATGATCGCGAAGGTTCGCTAGTTGGGATGCCTGACATTCCATCTTTTGACGGAGCATCGTGTTTTCCTTTCTCACCAAATCTCGTTCCTATAAATAGAGGAGATTGTAATTAAGGACATCAATGTATATAAAATACATTTAGGTTAAAAAAGATTTCATTTATACTTTGTTTCAACTATATCGATTAAAAATTATAGTTTTCAAATGTGAATTATTATTAGATATACAAGGTTTTGAACCCACTAAATCTGATTATATAGTTTTATTGTATCACATATAATTAAAAGATTATAAATAGAATTATTACAAATTCTCAACTGAATAGGCTGAAATATTCCTTTCTTAAGGCTATTAAGATTCCTTTCTTAACTCCTTAGCAACGCATCATCACATTTTTCTTCTAGGATAATCTAGTTGCCAAATCCAATTTTTTAGCTGAACCTGGAAATGTTATGCAAAGTTTTTTTGAGTTGATTTTGGTAGCCCAGGGTCTACTCTTTCAGAATCTGCCGGATGCACTCCGGGCTCTCTTGAGAGTTTTGAGAAATTCAAGTTGGCGTCCAAGATGGCTGCCGTTTCAGATAACTCACTATAACTCAGTTAGTATTTGACCTAGAATGATAATTTTGGTGTCTAATCATATTTTTTAATGGGCAAGAAATTCATTAAAACTATTTATTTGACTGGTTCGGGATTGCATCATATGGAAATCCAATATGGCCGCATCTTGAGGCATTCAAACAAATGCTTCTCTATTTTTTTGACGCTGGCCATGTGCATTATGCAAGGTATGGGATGTGCTACCTAAGCGGCAATGGAAGCCCCTCAGAAGAAATACTAGTCCAGTTCATGAAAGGGGAGCATGTGATGAGGCACCAACGTGGGCAGTGGAATGGCCTGTGGAGTGATATGTTCATGGAAACAACTTTTATGAGATTTGGCCATGCCGGATACGCTCAAGGTCTGGGCAATAAGTCTTCATACATGTTTTACTGTGGAGGCTGCTCTGGATGAAATGCTTGGAAACTCTAGAGACCAGTACAGGGGACATAAGAAAGAAAAGAAGGTATGGATAGAGAATGACAACAAGGACCGATAAGCCATAAGGACGAAGCTTAAAAAGTGTATCGATCCACTAGATCCCGACAAAACATCCGGAGGATCTAGTAAACATTGCAACGGATCAACATGGAACCCCGGGAGGGAATGTGCAGGAGGCTGTGCAAAAAGGATACCAACAGATGTGCTTTTAAGGGTCATTTATTCTCCCATAGAATCAGTGATTGCGCAGGCAACCACATTCATGTCAGCCTGTTACGGTCAATATTCTACGAGTAAATCAATGTCCGAAACACGCCGCTAGATTATGGGCATCCAAAACGGGTCAGGCCTCCGCGGCAACACTAAAACTTTGTTCCCTTCCTCCTACACGTGTAAGAAGGGCCCATCACCAATCCATTGTGTGGCGTTCACTGGAAAACAGCAATCCGGTCAAATTGCAGTGGACAATTAACGTTCAATTGATTATTCCAACGTCTCGGACTTGATTGGTTAATATGCGGTAGATGGACGAATAAAAACTATCGCACCAATTGGTTGGACTTGATTTCTCCAGATTATCAAGGAAAACACATTCCAACACAGCTCATTAGAGTTGACAAGATATTACGACAAGACATTACGACAAGTCCTTCTGCCAGAATCAACAATTGACACCTCCCGAGTCGCCAGTAGATCAATCAGCTAAAGACTATGAATTATCACAACCTTTGCTTCTGGATAGTCACATTCTCATTTAGTCACATATTTTAATTGAAAAGCCTTTTAAAAATGTTTGTGTTGTCATGTTTGAACAATAAGGTAAGTGTATTTTTATAAGAATTAATTGATTTTTTTCTTAGAAAGTATTAGTCAGTATGGACAGTCTTCTCAAAATCAGGGAAATCTTTTCCAAATTAGGAAAATCTTCTTAAATCTGGGCAATCTTATCAAAATTATGGCGGTCCTCTCAAATCAGGATCTTATTTGAAACATTTGAACAAGATTTTATAAATTCAACACTTGCACGAATTTTTGTGGAATTTCATTGTTTTTAATGACTTTTGTGAAAAGGTAAAATTAGTCAAAATTGGCTGAAATATGTTAAAATGAAAAAAAAATGTTTCAAAATTATGTTAAAATCTGTTAAATGTAAATAACATAATAATTTAGGAATTTTGAAGGATATTAAGGAACTTTAATTGATGTTTAAGGAATTTTACCAATGATAAAATTTGCCTCAATTTGCTAAAATGTGCTAAAATGTGTTAAATATTTATAAAATTCGTTACAATATACGAAATTTAAACAATTATTTTTAATCTTTTTACTTTAATTATCGACAATGGGTAAAATATACAAGCCAAGTTAGATGAAATTAATAATATTTTATTAATCAATAACAAATGTGTAGCATTATAAAAGAGTACAACAATTCACAATTCTTAGAATGTTTAAGGGGACAGTCATCAGGCTCAAAAATTGTTTCATAAGAAGAAGAAGTATAATTATTCAAGACATTTAGTACGTATAGGGTCAATAGTAACATAAGAGAATAATGACTAATATCGTTATTAATTCTAATATTATCAAATACTAAAAACATTTTCAAGTACCGTCCACAATTTGTTGAGTCATGTCGAGCATTGCTGAATATGTTCGCGCAAGAACTGCCTTTTTCTTTTTCATAATCTTTCTTCTGCTTGTCCACACTCTGTGGTTTTAAATAAGCCCCCAATGCCGGTGTAGATAAATTAGCGTTCTCCTCATCTGAAGGACTGTCCGACATTATGCATACATCATAGATGTCGCTCACATTGTCCGCCTCGTAGCGTGTTTGTACCACGCGCATATTTAGACTAGCAATGTAGACTAGCACCCAAGTATATCCTATTGCATTTGATGATGAATTGATATTTGTCAGGTCCCGACATGTCCGCCAATTGACAGAAAACTTTTCCGTCCCAAGAAAATCCGTTCACGTTACTCCCCATCTTAGGCCAGTACATATACTTGGCAAAAAAGCCGACTGGAAGAATAACCTCCTAAGCAACCGGTCGAAAAACCAGACCCAACAAAATTTCAATAAACACTGGGTACAGTGCGACGAAAGCCACCCCTCGAGGCTCTAAAAAACACAGTAAATCCTTGTGGTGCAAAGAGGTCGACGAAGCTGTGTTGCTCAGAAACAGAGCAGATAACACAGCCATGAGTCAGGAAAAACCTGATGATTTGGAATGACATGACAGAAAAAGCAAAATCCTCATTCGAAAAATGCAAAAAAAAGCTGGCAAACATATGCCTCTACACTGGATGCCAACAGCGAGTTTGGTCCACTATAAGAAGTCTAGATGGCAGAACCAAAGCCCAGAAATCATCCTCAGCCATGTCCAGTAACGACGTATTGATCTCAGGTGAAGATAAATTCGCGGATGTTTGCATCAACTACTATGTCAATTGACACTACCCTTAAAAGAACTACGAACACTGCTCTTAAACAGCTGTGCAAAAACTGTGCAACAACTGCAACAACAAATATGATATGTGCAGTCCCTTCACGATTAAAGGTAAAGCCCCTGGCAAAGACGTATCAGCAACGAAATGCTGAAACACCTGGGCCCACAAGCTAGGCAAATCCATCCTTATCGAAATCATAAACCTAACCTGCATCAATTGCACTTACTACCCAAACTGGACTAGAGATTACATCATCTACACTTGAAACCCTGGAAGGCCCCAGGCCAAACAAACATCCTCGTATCGCCCTATATCCTTAACATCATATGTCAGCAAAGTCATGGAAACTCTGATAAAAACCAGACTACATACTTGGCTCAAATCTAAGAAACTCCTGTCTCCGTTGCAAGCCGGATTCCGCAGTCTTAGATCGACGCAAGATCAACTAGCGAGAATAATCCAAAGGGTCACAGACAGATTACAGAAGAAGAAACCAGCGTTAAGATCGATAATCACGCTTTTTGACTTCACACGCGCTTTTGACACAGTATGGAGATCTGGTCTCTACTACAAGATGCTAAACCTAGGGATTCTTCATTGCTACATTAGATGGATCAGATCCTTCCTCTCTAACAGAAAAGTCAGAGTGATCTACGGAGACAAACATTCAAGAGACAGAAATTTCATGGAAGGTCTCCCTCAGGGATCCGTTCTCTCTCCCCTCCTCTTCCTCGTTTTTATTAACGACCTTCCTAACAACATCCCGCATGACAGTAAAGCATCCCTTTTTGCGAACGACGTTGCCACGATATCCCAAGGAACGACTATTAAGATAGCGGAAGGAAAAGCACAAAGGCTCATCAACTATATTCGAGACTGGGCCAAGAAGTGGAAATTAGCGCTCTCCATCGGGAAAACTGAATGCACTCTGCTGTTGCCATGCAACAAAGAAAAAGCATATCAAATCTCGCTGCACCTCTATGCCCTTCCTCTGAAAACCCCCTCATGCCCAACCTTCCTAGGACTGAGCTTTGATAGAGAACTTTCGTTAAACGAACACCTTAAGAAAATCCTAAAGAAAACATCATTGAGACTGTAACAACTCAGAGCCATCTCGGGAAGAGACTGGGGCAGGGACAAAGAAACGCTGAGACAGCTCTACCTAAGTTACATTATGTCACCTATTGACAACGGAGCTGCATTCTGAAGCGGTCTAGAACAAAGCCGCTCGTATTATTACAGGCTGTATCGCAGGCACTTCAACAACACCTCTCCTTACTGAAACAAGACTGTCACCAATCCAGACCTGGGCTGACAAACTGACAGGCACAGCTAGAGAACGCTTCCTCAGACTCTTAAACACCAATCCCATCAAGGACGTCACCTCAGCACCATAGATCATCTCCCACCTTAGTGAAAAGAAATCCAAAAACTGGAAAACAACTAGCCTTAACCTTGCTAACTCGGAAGGTCTGTCTCTAATATACAGATTACCCCTGACCACGACATGGCCATTCTCCTCAGGGACCTACACAATCAATGGAAAGTGACGATCAAGACAGTTTCTGGAGTATCAGTGGTGGGAAGGAACTTAACAAGGAAGACCGCAAACAGCTTAGCAGACGCGAATATACCACCATCACACAACTGAGGACGGGAAAATCCACCATCACGACGCTAACCATGGGAAAAACTAATATGATGGAACCACTCAATGTGAAACCTGCGAGGTTGACGAATCAGCAGAACACTTGCTTCTCGAATGTTTTCAGTGGAATGCGGCTCGCTCCAAACACCTGGGTAGCCCCAACCCTCCTCCAGAAACCCTCCAAGATAACTCGAAACATATCATAGAATTCCTGAGAAAAATTGGCTGCGCTGAGCGGCCACGCAATTTAGCGGGGTAATAGAAAAAGAAGTAGGATAGGAGTGTGACCTGGTTCGATAATATAGTCGAAAGCACACATTATTGATTGAGAGTTCTCAGTTTCTGCACAAGTAAGTAGTTTAGAGTTCCGATTTGAAAACAGAGCAAATGAGTGAGAGGGGTGAAAAATTAAAATAGACCGGAAGAGTGACGGCCGTCAACTAGCTCGTAAGAAAGGAGAATGAAATCAGCAACTCACATACCGCCTTTTATTCAATGATGCTCGATTCTCATTGGATAATAATTTACTATGGAAGGGTGCGGAGAAGAGGGGGGAAGGGGTGGTGTAAAAATACTACTTTCCTACTACTCAGATATCTTTAAGATAATCTATTGGAGCCTCATCAATTTCTAACCTCATAACCTTATATCAAGTTCAAGATCCGAAATTAAGTGCGTTGCTGTTTTTGTCATATTATGACTCACACCCATATTATATATATATATATTATAAAATCTAGATCAATGTTTATAAATCTATATGCATAGAAAGATTAATTATCCATTTCTATGAGTATATGTGTATATGAGTATATACGCATTTCTATGAAAATTTGAAACTATGTATGTCTATATGTTAAACTGAATTAAAACTAAATTTATACTGAAGAAATTTTTATCAATTCGATAATTCCGTTAATTCAAATTACGACAATTGATCTGCCTCTCAATATCTATAGCATTAATGTTTACATTAATATTTAATGTAATTTTTGTACTTTTGATAACAGAGACGTTATTTTTTGAACAATTTTTCGAAAATTTTTATAGACAGAAATGCAACAATGAGAGTCGAGAATCATTTTTCCGTTTTTGAATACAATTCTAATTGGTCTTTTTTTAAGAGAACATTCACTTTTCCTGTTCATAAAATAAAATTTGATTTATTTGACTATGGCCCAGTCTATTTACAACCATATAATACAGATTATTTATCTATGTCATAATAAATATAAATACGAGATAATTTCTCGAACGTCAATGTTCTTCGACGTTTCATTATTAAGATTTTCTCAAGGGAAATAATATATTGTCATATTGTCTTATTTAATTAGTTTGGGGAGCATAAATGCATATTGCGGTTAAAAAGAATAAATTTTCGTATGTTCTTAATTAAATATATCAAAGTTCCCAGAAAAATCTCAATAATTTGGAAATATTTTTTATATATAATATATTAAAGAAAATATTCTCTATTTAACACATTATATTATTATTTACTGGAACTCTTTACATACAACTATTGCTATTGCTACAATGTTTGGGATATATCGATCTATTAATAAAAATACCTAGGTTCATATATTTTAGTTAATAAAAATAATACTAATTTTCACTGTCATGATATAATGAAAATTGCATTTCTAGAGAATTATTTCGTTTGACGTACAATTTGTAATTTTGTTATAGTTGTTTTCATTTAGTATTGGAATTTATATATCTTGACGTCTTTTCAATTAAAATATATAATTTTAATAGTATCAGACACGAGATATAGATAAACTCTACACAATAATCTAGAACATAGAGTAAGGATTACTGGAGGTTCTGTAGTTCTGTATCACATCATAAGAATCTACAGTTTTCAAATAATAGAATTACGGTTTCAGATAAATATTCTACAGTTTTATAATTTAAATTATTTAATGATTTTCAGTTTTGAAAGATATTTAAAAAAATAGGTTATCCTAGATATTCCACTCGGATATCTATTACATAAGCACTATATATGGGGCTACCGGAAAGTTTTTTCGGATTTTATGTAGAGAAAATTCTTGATATTTAAATGGATTATTAAATTATTAAATTTGAAATGTTATTATATGAATATTCTACATAAAAATTTCTATGACTAAACATTTTATGATAATTCATAAAAATCATACAAAAATATCTGGTAGTATAAGATTTGAAAAAATTGTTGGATATTTATAAAATTATCCGGTAGTATACCTATATATACAGAGAAAATAATACTTTTAAATATCCGGAGTCACCTTTTTCAAATAACGACAATTATATAACTATTTATAACCCTTTGTCTCCTAACCTTAACAATTTTAAATACATTTAGGTGTTTTTTAAAAACGCAATCTGCGACGACAACAAAACAAAGTGTGCCTCCTACTCACCCTGATAAATATCCTTACATAAAAGGTGAATGTTATTGGAATTTTCTCGCTTTAATACAACAACTACTAATTGTTTTTTTTCTCAATGTTTTTATCAGCAAGTTTTGTTTAGAATTTAGAATTTTGAAATCTTGTAAATTTTCTTTTTCCTTACGAATATAAAAACTGGATGAATTTGCTTACCTCTTCTGCTCGTAATAATCGTTCGTAGATGATACCTGCTTCTTCATAATATTCTTCCTTATCATCCGAAGGACTGCAACTGTTGCTCGGCCACTCGACCAAAGTCTCACAAGACGGGCTAGTCTGACATCCTGTTGACACTATCATCGATCGCTTATGACGCATGGACATACGTCGTTTACGCTCAGCTGTTATGTGACCTTGAAAATTAAGGAAAGAACAAAACTGTAAATATTATATCATTCAATGGCATCTAATAAGAACCACAAATATTGTTTTGTCTAATAGACACAAAAGTTCCATAACATTATATTGAAAAATTCTTATAATATGTTTTGAAATCAGTAAATGGATTCTTAAATTTAATAAAGTCTGATCTATTTGGAAGATTAGAGTAATCTATAATTGATTTCTTTGTTGCTTTCATTTCTAGAAATATAATTAATATTTTTATTAATTTTTCTATTAATAATAATTATTTTTTTATTATATTATAAAAAATGAATATTTGAACAGTTTACTAAATAAAATATTACATTAATACTCAAAATCATGAAATAATGAGAAAATTGTTAAAATTAAATGCTTTTTTTTGTTTTCTTCGCCTCTATATAAGTACAATTATAGAAAATTTAGATTTTTTATAAATTATATTCGTAAAAA
>JAUZNC010059896.1:16585-30898 GCA_034780395.1 Vannuccia rotundouncinata | reverse complement strand
ATAAATCAAAACTTCTCTTTTGTCTATTTTATTTTTGATGGTTGGCACTATATCTCAGTAAGAAATAAACAACAAGGATTTTAAATTATAGGGCATCAAATAGAACTTTTTTATAAGTTTTTATTTCGAAGTAATATATTGATACTTGTCCAATTATAATTGTTCACAAACAATTCCAATTGTTTTAGACAATTCTAAATGGATTCCTATTCAATAATTTTAAATGAAAATATTTGACTCATTATTCGAAGAATCTTAAAATTTGAAATCTACAATAAAAATATCTTTTTTCGCTGTTTGAGCAAAAAATTCATGACAAACAAATATCTAAACTGAAGAAAATAAATATCTGATTCTGTAAAAAAAAATAAGCTATCAAAATTAACAATAATGAATTTAGACTAATTAGGGTTGTTCCATGCAGGTAAGGAGAAAATAGAAGAATTCAGAGTGTCCGATCTACCGAACATAGTCACCACTGAACCTTTTTGAACTTTTGGGTCTTATCAGTGCAAGACAGACTGGAACTAGCTACCAAGGGATTCGCGACACAAGGCCTGTGATTGACTATGCTTGGTTGACACTAATTTCTCTTATACCTTCTAATAATGACTTTAAAAAAAATTATTTATAAATAATTAAAAAAAAATTAATTAGATAATTTGTGCATCAACTTATTTATAAATAAACAAAATTCGTCAAATTTTCATAAACGTAAAAGTTATTAACTGTCTCTGCCAATAAACGAACGTATGATCCAATTTTGATTTAAAAAGTAGAGGTTGGCACACTGATCACCCAGATCAAAAATAATAATGAACAAAAAGGGAGAATGTTTACCTCCACCATGTCATTCACATGTTTTTTGAGTGTGTTGGGATCTGGTGGTCTGACACCGGCGATCCATTCCGCAAAAACAACACTTCTAGTCGGAGTCGTTGGCTGACACAAATACAGACAACTTTATGAAATAATTAGTTTAACAAATTGTTGACTTATTATCAAACATTGCACTGTAAACAAATGTATTAAAAGATTATTTGACTTTAATGATACAGCATTGGTATTAACAATATATATTAACATATTTGTATTTTGCAAAGATCTGCAATTTAATCAGAGAAAAATTAGCTTCATTTTCAAGTTTAATGATATTATTAAAAACTTTTTGGTTAACTGGCTAAATGAAATTATTATTTTAGTGATGTGGTAACATTAAATGAAAATAAACTTGAAAAATAAAGCCATCAAATTTTAAATGTTTAAAAAAAGTGATATGCCGAAACAATGCATCTGTACAAACCAAATTGATATTTGGTACTGAAAAATTTGTTTCCGTATTTAGAATTGAATTTGTGAAATAAAAACGATTTAGAATTTTTTTGAAGTTTAATTATAAATACTCAATATAGTTGCGTCAAACTCTATTCCCTGATATAATTGTCCCAAATTAAGAATATTCTCAATACAAGTTAAACAATTCGGAATATTCTTCTTAACATTTTGCAAAGAATTCCGTTGTCTCAATTTTAAACTGATTATCTAGTCTCTTTCGCCAATTAATTATAGTCGCAGCGTAGCTTTCATATTGTCTTCCAGGGGATAAATTTATTATTTATCCCATTTCAATTAATAGTTTTTTGAAACTGCAGTTAAATTATTTACAAATAATCGGACTAAACAACTGACTGGAAATAATTCTACATTTAATAAACCAAAATCTTAAGTGAAAAATGACATCATTTTCTCATGGGAAGCCATTCAATAGGATTATACACATAGAAGAAAGCTTTGTTATACGATTATCTGCTGTTAACAAAATTGTTAGTCTTCTTCACAATTGATTTGAATCATTATTAAGATATTAAATCATATTTCAAGTGCACTTTTATGGAAAAAAGACTATTTAACAATCTGTTTTAAAAGAATTAAAAATAAGAAATTTTAAAGTAATGATATAGATACAAAAAATGAACCGATTGTCTATTTTTTAAATAATTTTAAATATAAAAAATTGTGTATATACATACATAAAAAAGGTTATGTTATTAAGATAACACATTGAAATTATATGTTATGTTGAATTAAAAAATATAATTAAGAATTAAACTATTTTTATGATTCACAAAGATATTAAAATCTGAATGATAATTAATATAGATTTATGTAAATGTATTTTTTTGTATTTCAGTTCATAAAAAATCATCTGAAATGATCATTTAAAACAATAAAAAGGTAGTGCAGTTGCTATAAACTTATATTATCATCATATTTTCATAAATTATAGTGTGTAAAAATATGTTCTGTAACTTTAAATATGCAGTTAATTTGTTATTTAATCTTATATTAAATGTTGTTGAAATTCGATTTCTATACACATTAGGGTTTCAGGGCAGGAAGTTAAACATGTTTCAAACGAATTTTAATTTAGAGTTATTTTTTAAAGAATATAAATTATAATTCACCATATTAAAAAAAAACTTCTTGTCTTTTCCACATCATTTTGAACATATAAATTATTAACTTACTGAAACTAGATTTCTGGGTTCCCGTGCTAACGAAAGTTCATAAATTTCTTCTTCTGTATATTGTAAGTCAAGAGAAAGCTGAACAAATAATGAAGAGAATTTAATTTTAATTGATATTAGTTGATAAATGAATTATGAACTAAATTAACAAAGGTATGTCAAGTTCAAATGTATCGTATAATAATAATTATACTGATTTTAATTATTTCATTGTTTCTTAGTTCTTAAATAATCTTTTAAAAGGAGTATCTAAGAAATAAGAAACAAGATTTCGAAAGACGACTTGTAAATTGAAACTATAAATCATTATTTTTTATGTAAAGAAATTTGATCTCGCTAAATATCAGAGAATACATAAAAATGTTTTCCTTGTTATTAAATGAACTAGTTTCAATCTTTAAAAAAAATTATTTCTAACCAGAAAAGATTAAATATTGAAATGTCAAAAATCTTTATAAAATATTTTTTTAACACACGCTATATCAAATTGAACATTGAAAAAATGGAAAAACATAAAAAACTATTTAGAAAGATTTTAATTACTAAAACAAATTATTTGTAAAAAAATAAGCGCGGAACCTCGTTTTAATTATGTAGATATTGTTACGTCGACTGATATTAATCAATTTAAATGAAAAACGGTAGAATTGAAAAGTTTTAAAGTGTTTTAACTGAATTTAAATAATAATTATAATGCTCACTCGAAGTGTATTGCAAAGCGTTGTGTTCTCCTCCACGGGTAGACTTTGTAATTGCTGATCTAGTATGCAGGCGAAAGTGGCCGATAGCTGGGCGAACTTTCGGACATTGACCAAGCGTTGACCAATCCAATCATGGAGTGCGATATGGAAGAATACGATATCCTTGAGATGGACTCCACTGAAAAAAACACGAAAATATTGAAAATAGAAGGGAATTAATTAAATGTAAAAAATCTCCATACTATTATTCTGTTTATATTTCAATGTATTAAATGCTATAAAATACAATAATATTCCATTTGATGATATACATTTGTCATATTATAAGAAATCATATTTTAATGATTATTTAATTCTCCTAAAAATTTGTTATCATAAATAATATTGCACAGACATTATATTAAATGCTAATTTAACAATTTTAAATTTTTTGTTCTATATATAGAATATGATATCTATGAAAATTTGCCTGAGTCAAAAATCTATAAAAAATTATGCATATATCATAAACTTGAATAAATAAACAGTATTTAGAATAGAAAATCAAGTAATGATAAATTTATTATTGATTATAGATATGAAAAAATTTGCTATTTTGGTAGGTTCACTATCTTTCTTGGAGAGTGAGTTATAATCTTAGTTCCAAACGTGTTTCTATATACCTAGAGACAATCACCCTACTTATACAATATTTGAAATGTAATTTTTATATGTATTAATTGTGACTATACAAAATATAAAAGGTATAAAATTTTAAAATGAAATATAATTGAAATAAATTAGAATAAAGATGATTTCTGACATGTTTTATCGATAAAAGTATCCTAGATTTTATTCTAATCTTTCAATATGTCCTTGGCAAATACGGGATATCCGGGTTCTCCCTGGCGATAGGGGAATAAACTTGGCTCTATTCAATAAGCCACTATTTTATGGAAGTCAGTCATGACATTATCACAGGGTGTGATATATAGCTTCTCGATAAGATCCTATTCCAACTGCTGAAAATCTTTTACACAGGGATTTTATCAAGAAGAATCTCATTTCAGTTCTAAAAACCAACTAAATTTGTTGTTGTTTTATGTCGTATAATGTCGAGCGAGAAGAGCCTTATTTATGGTCCTGTTATAGTTGAAAAATATATACTCGATAAGAAATAGCAATATAACAACACAAAGGACAAGGTCAAAAAATATAAAGTAAATCTTTAGTGTTTCCAGATTCTTGTTCGTAAGTTAAATAAACTTATTGTAATGAAACAAAAAAAGCAATTTTACATATTTATACAAGTCAAATTCGTTTTTTATAGATTGGTTGTTAAATGTAGATGCAGATAGATTTTTGGACAATAATGACCGAATTAACCTTCTTTTCTATTTGCACCGGATGTTTAAGGTAGGTATCAACTAGCATTTATTTAGTAACTAAACAAAGTTCCAAAGATCCAATTTCAAGGCACATTTTCAATTAATATTTTTTTTCGTATCTAACAGATGTAGATGAAATTATAATTAAATACAAACTTTTATATCAATTAGGATTATTATTAAAAACCCATGTGTTATAAAAATGATATAGTTTTAATTTTAATTATTAATGGCCACAAGGTTTAAATTAATTACTAACTATTAAATATGTACAGAGGAGGTTTGATGCCTTGTATTTATAATTAATCTAGATTCGTACTATTCATAATGTGTTTTTCTGAGAGCAATATTTGATTTGATTTTTATATTTAATTTAGAAGAAATCTTGGGAAAGTCAAAACATCGTATAATTAGAATTATATCAATTCATTTTAAAATGCAATTATTATTTTTCGAAATTTAGTAAGTTTAAAAATGAAATAATAATAATAGTAATGGAAAATTTATATCTGTTTTACACCATCCGTTTCTATAAATTTGCACCTATATGTAGAAACAATATCTATTTTTAAAATAAAACCGAGACAAAAATAATCCAATAAACGGATTAAATTTGAAAATAAATCAGTTCAGCCTCAAATTCAAATCAGGTATCTTAGGAACTATCCGGCAAAGATAATCAAATACATTTATACAAACCCACACGATTGAAAAATTAATTTCCGCTTGAAAATGATATATGACAATAAAATAAAAACAACAGACAAATCTTTCTTCTGAGCAGGCAAATTGTCTGTTCACATCCTAATTAGGGTGTGAATCACATCCGAACACAAAAACTAAATGTATTGTATATACAGATACCAGCTACGAACTTAGAGATATTTAAAGTAATGTATTGGTGATGAGTCATTTGAGAATTAAAACAAAATCGAAAAATTGGCAAATGCCGACATTACAATTTTGTCTAATTAAATATTTTTTTCTTTTTTAAATGAAATTGTAGGAAAATCCAATATAATATGAGTAAATAAGAAATACATATTCATTAGCCACCATTTTATTTTTACCAATTCATTGTTTATTAATTATTCCCCACAGTTGTTTATTACACTTTAATATTTACTTCAGAAGTTTTGATTCAGACTCAGTTATTGAAAATAAGATATTTTAAAACTTTTAAAATCTAGTATCCAAAATTTAACAAAATTAGTTCAGATATACATAGTAAATTTACAAAATTGATGTCACCAAATATATTCACTAAATTATGTTAACAATATTACAATATTACAATATTTCATATTTCTTCTAGACATAAACATTTCAATTATAAAAGTAATAATATTGTCTGTTATTATTTTCATCAATATACTCTTATCTTGAAAAACATCAATCTAAAAGTTTTAGTTTGGATATAAGACAAATCCATACTTTGAAGATAAACTTACAGAACAGGGATGGCGAACCCTTTAGCTTGGTGTAATCTTCTTCTGTAGCCTGCAAAGTTGTCGCTGGATGATAACAGTTCTGCATATTCTATCAGCATCTGGTCAAATGGGGAGCAAATAACATAAATGTCTTCATTTTTATTTATGATACATTACGAAACTGCAACCAAAACAATGCTGATCATATTTAAACTCTTGAAATTAACAAATTAAGGCAATCGCTATACTGCAAAATCAAAAAGATATTTATTGATTGTAACTTAACAATTGGTGAAAAAACTGTTTTGGATTTAATTCTTTTAAAACAATAAGTTAGAATAATAAATTACTTTACTTTAATTAGCAAATCCATAATACGAACCTTTTGAGTTTCTTCAGGAATGCTCGTCATGGTTTTCCCAAGACGACCAATCGCAGAATGTGTGATGCCACCGACCACCGCGTAGAATGTATTGAAATTCTGATGTTCTAACAGACACTGGGGGTAACAAATAGTGTTCAGAACAGCTTAAAATAGTTTGATAATATACATTAACTTAATTTATAATAAATAAAAAAAATTGTTCATTAATAGTTCCACCCCAAAAAGTTATTATCAAAATTGTAATCTCGATCAAATCACAAATATTAATCACAATGCCCTTCATGAAAATTTAATAAAACCATCATAGCTCAATTATATATTATACTAATATTACGATGATATTCATTATGGGGTAAATTCAGAAAAATCAAAGAATTATCAAGATGCGCCTCTGAATAAAATTAATGTGTTAAATGACGACTTCATAATTACAAATATTTCATAAAATGTCTTCCCAAATGAAAAATTTTGATTTTTTAATTGTGACAAACAAATATCCACACGGCTTTTATAGCACTTCTGAGTTAGATATACTTTACGTTATACTTAACTATTAATAAATTTTCATTTGAAAAAATTATTCCAAAAACTTAACAATTTACAAAGTTACGGCTGCAGCTATTTTTGGAGTTTAGTTAGATTAATTAATTTTTGATGCTTAAATTTTACCTAATAAATTTACATATTTATAGAAAGAAACAAGCAAATAAAAAGTTAAAATTAGAAGCACTTGCAAAAGTAGATCAAGTGAAATATTGAAACGTTTGTAGACAAAATTGTTTCTAGGATCGCTTTCCATTGTCATTCATTTATCCATTAAACTTATTATTTTTACATTAATTAGATTTTAATACAATTACTGAATTAAACTCTTTTTATTCAGTTGTACTTCTTGACAATACTTAGATATATGTTTCAGCAAGTATGTTCTTCGTTTGAGTAAATGTTTGAATTACAAATTAAACAATGCGATGATATATTTAGATAACATTTTAATAATAAATTGAAAAGTTCTCAACTGAATAATACGTTCGATATTGATTTTATAATTAATTGCTAATTTTATAATTTAATTTGAAAGAAGCAACTAATAATTGTAACAAATGACTAAGACTCCCTTATTATTTAGAAGAGTCATTATTTTTCGTTATAGAAAAGAGCACTAAGGATATTGTTAATTATCTTTCATACAAAAGGTATAATTACTAACAGCATGAAAAAGCTTCTATTTCCTGACAGCTACTTTCTGATAAAAGTTATTTTTTCAATATAATTTTTTATTTTGTTTTTATTCTGACATTTATTGTAAATCTTAATGCAGACTTGTAAAAATAATTTAATAATTATTATTTGATATTTTCAAAAATTGTACAATTTTAATTTAAATTTTGAACTAAACTTTAAAGTTTTTAGAATGTTTGCTTGAACGATTACAGATTACAGAATGATATAAAGTTAGAACATTGAATTAAAGATTGTATCTGAGAAAAACAAAAAATTTGCAAAAGTTGCGGAAAACGAATATAATTTAAATACTTGTTAGTTAGGAACGCGAGTTAAGAAAGTAAAACTGAAATCCCTTTCTCTTTTGAAAAAGAATAAAGACTAGGAAGAAGTGACTGCAAATAATAATTTGCTCATTTACTGTGAAATATAAAACAATATTTTCAGAAAAAATATGTGAGAACAAAACGTATTTATAAGTGATAATTAATATGCATCTAAACTTAGTGTTTGTGTATCAGTTTTAAACTTATATTTTAGGCGTCGTAAACTATTTGAATATTTAATTGAATATGAAAATATACATTGTATTGTATTTAGTATATATACGTATAGTTGTATCACTAGAAAATTTTTATTAATGTTTAATTATCTTAAAAAATGAGAATACAATCGTTCTGAAGAACTGAAAATTAATACCACACTAAATTGTTTCATTCTTTTTCTAATAATTTCAATTAATAAATTGTACATTATTTGCATTAAACAAATTGGGGTAAGGGTTATTATTTGATTTTTATCGTGCGTAATCATTCTGAATCGACTCTTCAAACCATGATTGACACTCCAGGTTCTGACTGTCTTTCAAAGACTTACCCCAGACTTTATGATAATTCGCTTGAAACATATTTCTGATTTGTCAATTCTGTCAATATACCTTCTAATCAACACTTTGTTAAATCTATAATGATTGTAATTTTTTATTAATCATCGATCTAGTTACGAGGTTGAAAGGCCTGACATACTTTAGCGATATCAACGAACTTGACGATGGTTCTTGCTCTCTCGGCCGGAGTAGTTTTGCTGAGAATCATGCATTGCGCCCACTGGGACACCCCATTGAAGAGATAGATGCTGCGCTCCAGACGTGTGCAACCTTTGAGAGAGCCGGTTATCGCGTACTGCTTCAAGTCATCGAACTGAAGTTGAAATAAAGAATATGTTGAAGATGAAAGATAAAAGATGATGATTTCCTTCTATAATAAAAGATATTCACCTTATCTAAATTTCTAAATAATATTTATTCCTTTTTTTGAATAAGAATTATGAAAGAAATACATAAATAAGGTTTAATTAAAAAAAATTACATACTTTAAATAATCTAAATAATTTACACAGCATAATACCACGACTCAAGAAATATTTTAGATATTTAATTGTTATATATCTATATAATTTGCATTAATTATCCGTTTTATAGTATTTCATTATATATATATATATAGTATCTTACTATAATGTACAATTAATTGAAATACGTGCAAATGATAAACGGTGTAAATGTATCATTCAAGATTGGTAGACTAATTTTAATTATATAACCTATAAATGTAGCATACACGAAAACATGTTAATTATCTATAAAAAGATTTGTAACTGAACCTTTAATTAACTATGATAAAAGTATTCATTACAAAATATTCCGTCAATATAATGGAACAAGCAGTCATATGATTTCTTGAATTTCATATAATATAATTTGTAAGCTCCGACATATTCTATTTTAACATGAACATTAGTAAAAATTATGTTTTTTTAATATAAAAAAATTTAATTTTAAAATTAGTATTATTTGGTTGATAGAATTTGTAAAAAGAATTAATTCTACTTACATTTCATGTTACCTAAATTAAAAGGCAATACATTGAAATAGAAAAAATAAAATAACGTCACTGAGATGACTTTAATTCAAATATATCTATTTAAATTTGTTACGAATGTAATAATATTATATAGAAATAATATTCTCAACATAAAATAGTTTTTAAATGGTTGGTATAATTTTAAACGATCAAACCACCTATTGCATTTAATTAATTGCAGTGTCCAACTTATTGTAGTGTTAAATTTATAGCAGTTTATTTTAATTTATTATAATATTTACATTATTTATTTATTTAAATTTAGTTAATTTTTTGTATGATGAATTTATATGATGATAATATAAGCAGTTATTTTAATCCATATACATGTCTTTTACGAATATAAATTAAAATGTTGAAATATAAATTGTTAAACAAAATATAACTAAAATAAACGCTGTATTCATTAAATTAGGAATTCTATCTAATACACTAGTACCTGATTACCCTCTATAAACATACACCCTCAAATTTTACGTCGTCCGTCTCATATTCCAAGAAAATGATCCTTTCTACAATACAGGGATTTTACCTATTGACCTATTCAATATAAGAATAATTAAATAAATAATTACTCCAAACAAAGAACCAACTTACCGATTATTTTAAATAGATTTTAATATATAACATCAATATTATTTATATTTGAGTTAAATTTCATACAAATGATATTGCAATAGACTCAATTTTGTGACATGACATTTATTATAAATTATTTAATGGCTATCATAGTCATAACATCAAGCTAAACATTTCAATATGTCATAAGAATTAGACACCGTTAAGAATTATAACAGAAGTCTATTTGTTAGTTGCAATTTGTGAGTGCAGAAATGTAGTTGAATTGTTTCACTATTTCACTATTTTACTAGGTATTACTTAATCTTTTTTAAACCTAATTTTATACTTAACAGAAATGCAGAAAGGCATTCGTGATTAAATGAAAGCGTATATATAGAATCACTTTCAATAATTCATTTTAGGATTTAATGTTCATTCAAAATAACTCTAAAGATATGTATGAAGCTCGAACAATGCTTCTAATCTTCTATAGATATAATTCTAATTTAAATCTAAAAATATATTACGTATAAGGATTAAAGGATTATATCATAAAAATAATAGATTTAGAATCTTTGATAAAATGGATGCCATTGTCTTTTGAAAGCGAAATAATTATCATTAAAAGGGGTGCCTACTTAGAGCACGTATCATCTCATGTGAATTAAAACATTTCTATTAAAATATACTATTACATTTTGTAAAGCCGACCTCGTCGCATTACATTATTTAATAGGAAATTAAAAGATTGTCAAAAACAAAGATTCCTTTCTTCTTCTCAGTGGAAATTATACAATTGTTGAAAAAAATAAACAAATTTGGATTATTTACAGTGATCCTCCTAAAGGCTTTGAATTCAAGGGTTGTTAGTTGATTGGCTAATTGTTGCGGTTCAATTTGATTGAAGACCAGAGTTCCCAGGTCTTCAGAGTCGCTTTCAGCACCTCGCATTCTGACTGGATAGCGAAC
The DNA here is from genome assembly GCA_034780395.1 of Vannuccia rotundouncinata. Taxonomy (NCBI): domain Eukaryota; kingdom Metazoa; phylum Platyhelminthes; order Proseriata; family Coelogynoporidae; genus Vannuccia; species Vannuccia rotundouncinata. The sequence continues at coordinate 19,811 of JAUZNC010059896.1, read as the reverse complement.
AGACAAGCCTCTAGACCAATCATATGATGTACTGAAAGTACACAATAAAATAAGTAATTGTATTTTCACAAAATTATGATTAGAGAATAAATATAAAAAAGGTTGTTGTAATATAGGCTTAGACAAAAATATCTAAATTATTAGCTCAACAATTTAATTTTTAAAATAATCAATCTGTTATTTTGCGAATATGCCTCTGGTTGTCTATATAGAATCTTAAATTAATTATATTAATTAAAAATTATTCATTGAAATCACGAAACCTTAGTTGGTTTATAGATTTATATAGAAAAAACCATAAACTTATTTTATTAAACATCAAGTTTTACTTCTATTTATATGAGTACTTTAATGGTAGATTATTGACCATTAGCATTATTAATGTAACTTTATAGTTCACTCAGATTAAACAAGACTGCCAAAGAAATATTCAAATTAATACTGGTCTAGCATTTTATCGCATAAATTGAATTGTCTAAAAGTAAAAAGTGAATTGTCCAAAAGTGAAAAATGAATTGTCCAAAAGTAAAAAGTGAATTGTCCAAAAGTGAAAAATGAATTGTCCAAAAGTAAAAAGTGAATTGTCTAAAAGTGAAAAATGAATTGTCCAAAAGTGAAAAGTGAATTGTCCAAAAGTGAAAGTGAATTGTCCAAAAGTGAAAGTGAATTGTCCAAACGTGAAAGTGAATTGTCCAAAAGTGAAAGTGTATTGTCCAAACGTGAAAGTGAATTGTCCAAAAGTGAAAAATAAATTGAATTTTCCACACATTGGCTATCTTAAATTATAATGTCAAAATTGTTCAAAATAGAACAATTATATCGTTTTTATATAGTAATCTACAGTATGAGATAAAAATATTTTGTTGTGGTAATTAGTGAGGCCGCTAATTAATTTTTAAACTTTTTTCGGAGAGTTTCGTTATTTCCGCTTCACTGAAAATGTTGCCCACTATATTTTGTGGGAACGTCATTAATCAATAAGTAATGTGCCTCGTGTTTTAGGCAAGGTTGTTAATTTATTCAGTCGCAATTAAAATCATTAAAACGTCAATGTATATTTTATCAATGATATAATCTAACTAAATAGCAGCCTTGCTGCACTATTCATAGTAAAAGAAAAACCAGATCTTTAGTTTAAAAAAATGCTTTCTCATTAAATTAAAATCATTAATTTAAGAATTTAAATACATTTAGAACAATTTATAGATTTATTTATTTTATTATGTTTTATTTGATAACATCATTGTTGGTTATTTAGAATATAAAATTCCATTTGCATAACTTCAAACAAAAGGATGTAGTGATTATAAAAGTTATGATGAAATTTCCTTTATTTCGATTTTACTTTGTCTTTGATGAATGACCTCTCAAAAAAGTAGAAATTATTCACACATTCTTTGAGTCTTCTCTCAATCATTCACACATACTTGAGTCTTGTCTCTATCATATCTGTTAGATCTTCTCGACCAAGTGCTTCCAAAGATCTCGCAAACTCGTTCACCGTTGTCATTGGACCAAAATCTCCCAAGAAGTCAGTCGGGTAATGTTCGATCCAGAAGCTGACAGAATGATAGATCAATTAAAGGCTAACTATATTAAGAACAAAAATAAGTCAAAACCTAAAAAATGTTAAATTTTATTTAGTTTTGTAATTGTTTATAATTGCGCCATGAAGCATTTGTATTTAAATCAGAAAAGTATAAATAAAATAAAATGTATAAAAATAAGGACAAAAAACAAACAACGTGCATGTTTTAATCTGAAATTGTCTACCAATTTATTTTTCAAATAAAATTTCTTATAAAACTATAATCACCTCAGAAAAATGTGAGTAGAAACTATCATTCTTAATTACGTTTCAAAATTGCGAAGATCTTTGATCCAACAGCGCTAGCAACTATATATGATATTATTTATCTAAATTTCGGAATACTTAAATAGATTTCATTTTTTATTTGATTATTGGCATAGCTTTTAGCAAAAACACTTCTTAAAATATAGAAAAAATTTAAAAGTTTAAGAATATTTGTAAAATATTGATGTACAATTAATTTTTTAATATAAATAATCAATTTATAATTAAAATAGCTAAAAAATTTTACTTTAAAAATAAATATGGTCAATCCAAGGAATTGAAGGACTTTGTGTTTTATAATTCTAAACTTAATTTATTAAAATCGTATAATTAATTAAAACAATATATTACAAATCTTTTTAAAGAAATTTGGATATAATAATTCCATTTAGCAGAGGGTCACAGATTACAATTCATCCAAACAAATAATTATCAGAACAGTACTTAATTAAATACATGGAAATGTTTCCTAATGTGATAGTCTTTTCTAGATAGGCAAAATAAACGAGATCTCTAAAAAAATGCCTTGATACTAAGAGAGAGAGAGAGGACGATAACTGTAGATGCCGATCAGACCAAGAAAAATTTGAAAAGACACTGTATTAAATTTTGCGAAAATTAAATAGATCGATAATTATGAATGTTGTTCAAAAACAACACATGTTGTGATTCCTTGAACGAGGAGGACTTTAACTGCCAATGTGAGTTTTTCGAAAGTTTTCAGACTGCAACAGAAGATATTATTTCTATAAATGGAATTGAATTAATCAATTTCACAATTTTACTATAAATTGGGGACAATTACCTGACAATGAGCCGCAATTACATAATTTCCTTTATTTGTACCACAAAATCGTAATGGATGCCAATTGGAACAACCCAGCATTATTAATTGATATGTACTATTATCAAATGGGTCCAATATTAATAATTAATTGATTATCATTATAATTTCTTTAATTTATAACATATTGATTACAAGAAAGATTCAACATCAATCATATCATAAAAACACAACAATAATAGTGTAGCTAATTTTTTTATTCGTCTAAAACATATGGACCTTAAGGCAAAAATTCCTACCTAAAGGCCCTGCTAACAGTGTTGCAATTGAAAGAGGACGAATCGGCTGACTGGTCGTTTTTGTTAACCGACGCAAACCTGACGAAGTTTTCGGCCAGCGACGCCGAGGACATGAACCATTTGTGCATGAGGAAGATGATCTTGGGAAAAGTAGTGTCTACTTCGATATTATCGGTGACATCTGCATCCGAAAAACACACAAAGGAATATTTTGAAAGTTTTGAGAATAACTAAAATATGTATCCTTGAAAATTGTTAAGTGTATATAACAATTTCAAGTTGAAATAG
>JAUZNC010059896.1:0-11125 GCA_034780395.1 Vannuccia rotundouncinata | reverse complement strand
AGGTTATATATACTACTTAAGAATTATTAAAAATATTTAATAAATTGGTGCTCTACCGCTTTCTATAGATTCCTATGAATATACTCATTCTTTAATTCAGTTTTAATTTTAGTTTGTATTTTTAGAACTTTAATTTTATACAGAGTGATATTATTGTTAATTTTAACACTCTACCATATTAGATAAGCTTTACTTATTGAAACGTTTCAAGAAAAAACTTTAATGTAACCCAACTAAAAATACACAATGAATAAATATTGCATAAGAAAAACGCTGTAAAAACAACTCAAATGGAGGATACATACAAATAATATTCAAAGAATAATTTATTATCGAAAGCATAATGACACAATGCGCAGGGTTGAAAACTATAGTTTCAAAATATACTTCTATCATATACCTATACTAAGTATATACTTACTATACTAAGATAAAGCTAGGTATTATATTTACTTAAATACTTCACTGTATATCAATTGTTAACGATAATATGTAATACAAAAATAAGCAATTATATTAATAGCTAGATATTTCGTAATAAATAATTGAATGGGTCAATGTTTTACAGTTAGTAGTTGCGAAAATAAATATTATAATACAATTATTTAAAATGAGTAAAACATATAATAATATAGACGCAGTGAGGCTTAATGCTTACCAATCGTACTGAAATGATTCCTTCATTTCATATCAAAATTGCATTTAATAGCAAAAAATGTCAAATTGTGTTGTATGAAGTTGGGGAAGGTATGGTTATACTCAATCTCCCATTCGAAACGTTCACCACAATTAAAATACAGAATCTGTCTTTCCAAAATGACGCAATGAATTATACAGCATGGTCAAAACATATTTTAAGAACAGAGACGGACATTACAAGACTGTAATTCGGTTTTATTTTCTTCCGTACACATTCACTCTATAATTAATTCAGGCTTATTAGTGACATGCGTCGATTACTAAATCACGTTTATAATTATTTCAGGGTGGTGTGCGAATCATTTGATTGGAATTAGGAGTCTATTACCTATATATAGTGGTGTTAACAGAATTTGACATTCCGGAATTGGAAATTAGTCAGTGCATCCTTAATCTGTTAATTTTGAGACAGAATGAAATACGCTTTATTTAATAGTCAAATATCCGCATTCAGTTCAATTATGCTTGGTATTTGTTTGATTCAATATGATGTACTTGTATTTGCAAACAAGTTTGTGATTTTATATCGGTTCATAGAAAGCTTATATAATAATATCACCACCTATTTATACTTGCTTAACGAAGATGCAATCATGTGCCATCCTATTTGTTGGCACAAACAGTCAACGGTTTTATAAATTTTACTGTTAAATTATTGATTGTTCGTATTATTAGAATATTTTGTGCATCATACTTAAATAAAACTTTTGAAAGTGCATGAAAACTTGTTTTGATTTCGGGCATATATTTATCGACTTGAAACATCATATATTATTGTATTTGATATATACCATTGTATTATCGTATATTATTTAAATTCAAATAATTTTGTGAAGAATTTCGAATTATAAATATATAAATGGGCAAATCGATAAAATTTATTTCTACTATAAAATTGCGTCAATATATGTCAGCAAATTTTACAATCGGATTATAAGAGCGAAATACCGTCTGATATTTGAAGGTCATTGATTGTCGGTTGTTAATCTCATTATTTATTACATATTTTTAAAGCAATTAAAAACTAACTAAGCTAAGGTATAATGATTAGGTTAGCTTTATATTCATTAGAAACTTTATTTTTTATCTATTTTAAATCCCTTTTTGATGTTTAGAAGGTTTTTGATTAATTTAATTTTATTTGAAATAGTAACCATGTGTTCAATATATGAGCTAATTACTATAATTACAATGGTAAATAAAACAAATTAATTCCTCAAACTTCTTTGTCGTTTACTCATTAACAGTACCGTGAAGAATAAAGTTTTTATCAAATTGCAAATGTAAATAGAAAATATGGGAGATATAAAAAAAATTAAAATGTTAAATTTTTTGATTTTTTACCAAATTATTAAAAAAATATATTTTATATTTTAAATGCATCAAACATGAAATTAATAATAAAAATTAAAATTGAGTTTTATTAAGTTTATTTAATGGTTTTCATTTCTGGATTATACGTCATCCACGGTTGTATTAAAAAAATGTAAACGATCTTAAATAAATGACAATTATATCTACCCTAAAATGACAAAATAAATAGTTATAGGAAATATTTTTTAATAAAAATGTATATATGAAGTCGTATGGAATGCAAATCAAAGTATTTTTTCAAAGGCACCATTTTCATTAAAGAAATGATTTCGAAACACATCCTAAATTAAATACAACAGTGTAAATTAAAAGTAACTTATAATTATTCCCCTTCTTCCTATTCTTAAAAAGAAATTGACTATTCTGACTACTTTTTTTGAGAAAGTAAAATAAATATTAATTATTGGCTCATCAAAGTGAAATAATTGCACCAGAATATCTTTTCAGATCTTCTTCTTACTCCTCTCTAAGTAAGACGGTCATCAATTTTCGTTCTATGAAAGCCTTTCAGAGTCAGAGCTGAAGGCTCCGTCTCACTGTTCTTCTGAACGCTACTGCTAAATATTAAATTATTAATAAAATAATAATAGGATCTGACAACCCACTTCTCGGTCAGAACTATACTTCAAATATCGATTATAATTATCATCTCACTCACTTTGAATAAAGTGATTCTTGTATTTTGTATAATTAAGTATAATATTCATAAGCCATATTTAACAGGTCCACATTATGTAATTTTATAATAATAATGTTGGTATAATCAGTCATACGCGTTAAAAAGTTTTTTGTATTTTAGCAGATGCTTATAAATATAATAGTTAAGCAATTGATTTTCTTTAAATATTGTTGCAATATATATATATATAATAAAATTAAATTAAAACTTTTAAGGTAAATTGTTTTTAAAATGAACGAAATAAAACCTTATAATTATTTATAATAAATACAAACGACTGGAACAATTTTCATTTTTTTGGTATTTTCATAAACTATTTCATTTGAAAATGTCCCATTTATTATTTCAATGTCACAATGAATAGAAAGGAAAATTGATCCATGTTCGAATTAGTTGTTGCATTTGGTTTTAATTTCTACCACCCACCCCATCCATCCACTTAAAATTTCCAATCGAACTTTTCTATATTATTAGTAGAAAATTAATATTTAAAAAAGTAAATAATTAAATTATTGATCAAATATAATGAGCCATTAAAAAAATTGATACTATGAAAATTACGATTATGACGATTAACCATTTCTGTCAGTATATGTGTGAGATACTACTTTTATTATACATATAGGTACAACACTCACGCTTATGTTTATGTTCGTAAAAGATTTAATTAATTTTTAGAGTCATCTATTCAAATTCACATAATTTTTCTTTTTCAAGTTTATACATTACCACATATTGTATTGCAATTTTTGTTATAATATAAAGAATGCAAAAATCCTTCAAGTAACAATAGCACCCAAGATTGGTTTAATTAAGCAATGACTAAAATAAAGTTATTAATATTTAAATATATATATATTAATTAAAAACACGACAAAGTCGTCAGAATTATAAAATGATCTTCTGATTGAAAAAAACTATTTTGTAAATTACAAACTATAACTCGCATATCAAGATGTTTTGCCTTTTATGTAATCTACCATTAAAAGAAGTACAAAATACAGTGGTTGCTTTTTTAATCAAAATTTGCTACACAAAAATACAAATGTTTAGTAAATGTTTAAGAAAAATTCAGAAAAATTAAAAAATCTGGTTATAATCTTTCTCCCGAAATAGAAAAAAACAGGAATAATAACCACCCATGAAGTCATAATATCATTGCATGTCCAGTTGAATGTTTGTCATTATTTAGATGTTGGTCTGAATACAATTATATTTTTTGGAATGTCATCATTTAAATTTATGTACTCTTTAAAATTTAACTTTTCCAATATTCCCATATTCCAATATTCCCAGCCAAATCTATAAGGAAGGAGCACATGCATATTATAATGACTTCATTCACGCACGACTGAGAGTATAGTGTAATTATTATTATTATAAACGTACGCAAACAGCCAAATCTGTCGGAGGAAAAGCCATAAAGGTTAGAAGAATGAATGTTAGTACCTAAATGTTCATTTGAAGTAAGATATATTGGGTCAGGACACCCTATATATAAGGGAATGGTCTCTATTCCGTCTCTCGCATGTTATAAGAAAAGGAAGAAGGCTGTTTAGATTCGAACACTCTCTTTCTCCTTTTCCCTTTTGATGAAGGCAATTAATTTGTTTGTTTGTTCATCTGGGATTCTTTCTTATGCCTCTCAAATTATGATAATATGTTATAAGGTAGAGAGGTAAAACGTTATGTACCTGGACATGTTCTTAAATTATCTATCAAACTTATCAGTAAGATACAGTACAATTGTTATTAAAAAAATAGACAAATACAAATAAATATTAATTTTTACCTTTTAATATGGATTATCTAGCTTTAATATTATTAACTATTAGCAGTCCTGAAAGGTATCTTGGTATCCTATAAAGTAATTTGAAATAATAACTTTTAATGATTTTTAGCTTTAGTGCAGAGTAACGAACAGTATTTTGATAACTAAAAATGAGATTATTCAATTGGATTGCGAATTATATACGGTAGACAAAACTTAATTGTCAGAAATGAAATAATTCAGTTTATTGTTAGGAGACAGATTCAACTTAAATTTATAAGTTCACAATTTATTTTTAAAAATTATCATGTGTTTTAATTTTTAACATTTTTATTTTAAGCCTGACATAAGTTCCTATATTTAGATATTTAATTTTAACAACTGACAATATTTTATACCCATATTCGGTAACAAAGGTTCTCGGGAAAATTTAACTAGCCTTATAGAAATCCCGATTCGTATATTACTTAATACTCCCATTAAAATAAACAATGTTTGCATTCTCAGAAACTCTGGTTACACGAGACACTTTTGTTTCATTCAGATACTTTTTTCGTGAGTGTTTTTATTCAGATATAAATAGATATTTCCCCTACAAATACTGTTTTAATATTGAAATCATATCGACGAATATACGGGTGAAAGATACAGTTGTATATTTGTAGTTATATAGAACATCATTTTAGAAGCTGACGTGTCCTAAAGTCTGGTGGTCGAAAAGTCTGGACAAAGTGGAATGTTGATTGTAAGAACAAATTAATTTTATTTTTTGTAAAAATCTACAGAGAATTTAAAGACAAAAATGTGTTAATAATAACCATAAAATGGGTTATAAGAATGTCATTATTAGTTAATAATAATGTTATACCAAGGTTTTAAAGTGTCTACAATGGTTTTCCGACTTTCCTCAGCCGAGAAGGAACTGATCGACACACTTGGAGGTCTCCGTTTATTGATGCAATACTGTTTGTTATAGCCAGCATGAGGTTCACAAATTGTTTTAGGCTTTATGCTGTATACCATATCCTTTCAAATACTCAAAAAAAGTCCTGTATAAGCCTAATCATACCAAAGAATTCTGTCCACAAATCCATTATCATAACCTGTCATGTCTAAAAAGTCTTCAGCAAACTCCACTCGTCGGTCATAATCGTCTTCGTGAAGACTATGGATTAGCCGTGGAAGGTATGGCTTGAGACCTTATTCATGGAGACATGTCATACTGCAATCAATGTATACATTTGATTTAAAATGATATCTTACCTTGTCCAGACTTTTTGACCACTCCGTATATAATTGAAATTCAAATATATTTTTATCTGAAATTAATTGACTATATGTTTGAAAATAACTAGGTATGCTTTGAAGATTTGTTTTATACAGATTGTAGCAATATTTTGTATAATGTGTTTTTATTAAGATATTCTATAACAAAAAACATTACATATACTGTTGATTACATTTTATGAATATTCAATGAACAAATGATATAACTTTTTGGGAGGTTAATATTTATTATTCACAAGTAAGTGAAAGTAAACCTTATAATTTAAACATGAACTGTAGTATAGATATATTCTAATGGTTAAAGTCTGTGCTCCATTTAAAACATGCCAAAATAATACTTACATTTTGTAAGCTATATAGAAAATGGAATTTAATGACGTATTCATAATGTCGAAAATCTTGATTGTAATAACTTAGCTTAGCCATAAATAATATATTAGTAAATAATTGGCAACATTTTCCGTTAAGATCATTTACAATATTAAGATAATTTATGAGGTATCTATCAATCATTTCCTGATAAAACAAAATGTATCAAATAATTGATACTCAGTAAAGGACTACTCGTTCTGGGAAAGTTTTATATTTTGTTACAATATAGCTACAAAATAACATTACTTTACATATCAAATGAAAGCAAATAAAAAATATAGGACAACATAGATATATAAAAAAAATTATCAAAATATATTTCAAAAATATATCACAATAATTTGATGATAAACTTTATGAATATTTCTAATTCCTTTTGTGTAAAATTCGTTAGTAAGTTTACATAAATATTTTACTGATGATGAACATATTTACGTCTTTTGTGCATAGGTATAATTTGAGTTATATACTTAAGAGCACTTAATAATATTATATACCTAAGTATTCCCATTCAATTCGTGTTTCATTCCATTTCTGGAAAATGTGATTGAAATATATATAATGAAGACCGTTTAATTATTATTCATCATATTTGATATTTATAGTCTAGTTATTTTATAAAAAATATATATTCTGACATTAAATTCTATAAAGCACAATTTTTTCCAATAAAAATTGTTATATTTAGCCTCCACATTTCACTACTAATTAAGGCTTTCAAATGCATTTTATATTACAAAAAAACTAATATTTTTATTTGAATTAATCAAAAATTTCCCAATCATTTACAATAAACAAGAAATAAAAAAGTTTATATCTTTTACCAGAGACACCCTAAATACTCATAAACTTATAAAATATACATGCTGTCATTATTTTAAAGTGTTTTGTAAAATTCACATAAAAAGAAATGATTAACCTTTGCGGTCGAGTTTTCATTATGTCAGTGTATACTGGGAAAACATATGCCTTTATAAATTAATATACATATACATATACATTAATTAATTAAATAAAAAATGTATTATAGTTTAGTCAACTAAGAATTTTCATTAAAAATGCAGCCTTGCGGTAAATTATTTTGATGATTTTATTCAAGTTTAGATTACATATACCAGATATTATATAGAAGTCTTATATAGTTTGCTGGCTAAATAATTAACATGGAAATAAGTAATTTATTTACTACTTTTTTGTATGTTTAAAATCAATTGTTAAGTAAATAAATTTGAAATATTTATAACTAAAAAAGTTGTTTAAAATGATCTTCTAAACATTATACTCAAAACAAAACCTTCAAAAATCGTATTTTTAATGTTAAGATTGTATTTTATAACTGTCAAAAAAGTATTCAAATTATCTTTTAGAATTTTATTCGTTCTGTTGTTCACAGCAGAATTTGTCTTTTTAATCATTTTTTATCTTTGTCTTTTGAATCGTAGAAAACTAATTGATAAAGAATATATATGTTTATAAAGATATTTTATAAGTCATATGACAACATAATTATATTAAAATATAGCTAATTAAAATATTTACAAAATATGGTGATGAATTTCATTTCATTTATATTAATTTTTGTTATGCTTTTTCTATCGAGCGCTTATTAACATTAAAAATTATGGTATTATTAATTCATAGGTATAACACACAGCCGGATACCCTAATGAAACATTTGTCATCTGTTAACACGATTGTTTGGGTGTTGTATTTTTAAGCAAGTTTTTATGTATATAGCAATTTCAAAATTTCCACTTATTTTATACAAAATATATATTTTTTTAATTTTTATTTTTATGAAAGATTTTACCCAGAACATACAATAAAACTGAACATAATATAAGGAGGTATATAGATAATGTTCAAACATTTCGAAATATTTTAATATCACAACTTATAGCAAATATTATTTATACAATCCTTTCGTCCATTTTCAAAATAGTATATCGATTTGTGATACATTTTGTAATTATAATTTAATAATTATATTGTATGACAAACTAAATATTTAATTTAAGAATAATATACATATAGTATAATAATATTATAATAACATTAATAATTGTATACATTGTTTTAAAATATTAAGCAAATTTATTCGAAGTTTTTTGTTGTAATTTAATTATTTGTGATTTAATATAATTTAGATTATTTTGATTGATTGTATGTTAAACAAATATTTAATTATTTGTAAATAGACCGATGATTGAATGTTCCTTGATGAAACATTTTAGACATTGTTGTCTGTTTATGTGTATCGAAATGCATAGACATTCAAATTGGTTAATAACTGGAAAACATAAAATAGTGTGAATAGAGAAAGATAAATAAAGTAATTAAGAATCGCATTTGAAATGTCCAAAAAAATTGTTAAATATGATAATTTATACTAAAATAAAATATAAATATAAATACCCATTCTTTAATATCAACTTACCCTGAACCGCACTTATTTCTAAGCAATGTATCATCCGCCGAATGACACTTAAGTAACGGCACAGCATCCTTAATTCTCTGTATACGATGTGACACAAGCGGAGAGGGTACCGGCAATACAGGTCCTGGAGAACTAGTACTCGTCAACACCGTGCTGGCCTCTGAAGGAGGTAGCCACCCTGGCGACTCGGGCAGCAATGGAGGCGACAACTGGGGACAAATGATGGACGAAGAGGCTGTTGATAATGTGGGACTGCAACACGCAGAGGCTGCTGTGACGTCACTACTGCAACCATTGCTGCTATTGGGGATCAAGACACTGCCCCCCAAGCTGCTGTTGAGACTAGTTGTGCTGGCTCCAAATGCGTGGTTGAGGTGACCGGCCATTAGTTCAAAATAGTATTAAGCATTTGAGGAGAGTGTGTATATTAATGATAAAAAACTGAAAATACCCTAGATTGAATTGTGAAAAATATTTTTGTTATCGAAAATCGACCAATTGAAAGATGTTACCATCTTTTGGCAAATAAGATGTCAGTTTGTTAAGGTCCAATGTCTGTTTAGTTATAGAAAAATTTCCTGTAGCAAACTGTTGAGGAAAACAGTCTCCAAGGGTGGCGAAAGTTTCAGGATCTGTCTTTGTCGTTTTATCTCTCCTTCCCTACCCCATCTTTGTCTCCTAGTCTATTATGCAGTTTCGAAAAATAATTTAAGGTAAAGAAATCATAAAATTATGGAATATGTTATCCGGATCGCCAGTATAGTACCGATTTCTTCTGTCTTGCGATTAGAAATGGAAGGTCTATTGATAGATTTATTAATTACGAGAATATGTCCTTGATATTTTGCATTTGCTAACATGCGAAGAAGTTTGAAAAGATTGGAAAAAAGACACAACGAAATATCTTTAGTTTTCTCAGACAGAAAATAATTAAGACAACCCAATTTTTATTAAAAAACTGATTTAGGGCATGAATGATTATAGTAATTATGTTTTCATATTAAACATTTTTCTCATTTCTAGAAAATTGAAATTTATAAAGATACTTAAGGAAATCATATATAAGTATATTTCTAAATATATAATTTGTTAATACATATTACATTATATAATTTGAAATATATTTGAAGATTGAAAAGTTTGAATTTTTAATATATAATATTAAAAACAGCAGTAATAACGATTTAAATAAAAATTTTAGAAAAATAACCATTAATATTATAAGTAAAACAAACAAGACTATGTTTTCAAAATTGGAATCACAAATTAGACTTTTTATTTTATAATATATAATAGAATTTGTTATTGTCGGTTTATATTTGAAATCGGTTTATATTGAAAACGTTCTATTTTTACATTTAGGTTCATAATCATTGAAGTATGCATATAATGAACATGTCATTTGGGGTACAGTTTTATTTGAACTCCAACAAATTCAAATAAACTGTTTCGAGATTCCTTCAAAAATTTTGTTGTATGAACAAGAACAAGAACTTAGTCGTTCTATTATAATATATAATTTTGAATAATTTATTTTTAATTAAATCGAAACATTGCTGTTTATTATGTATTATGTATTGTACTGTATTGTACAATAATAAAAAGAAAATATACCTACTTTTTTTACTGATAAAATTATATTTTGAAACATTATATTTTAAAAATTCATTTAGTCCAAATAAATTTTGACATCACTCAATTGGTATTTTATTTAGGTCCTGTCAATTTGGGTTGTTTTGGATTCCGTATAAATTTAGCAAAAGTTTTTAACTACAATGAGAATTATTTTTCTTATTTAATATATTTTCTAATATTGAAACAAATTTATTTTGAAATTTTATTTTAAATGGCTATATTTTTTTGAGCAATTTAAATTATGAAAAAACTTGTTTTGTTATAGCTAATCTAATTAAAGTAATTCTTATTACTAAACAATTAATGAATTTTCCTAATTTTCAAACATAGATTAAGTTTAAAAATTTGTTTAAATATATTTTTTTATCTAAATTAAAAATGTAAATAATTTTATATTTAAATATTTTTATATGTTATTTAAATTTCAATCAGGAGATAATCCATTTCCCCATGACACTCGTCTCCTAATACCGAAGTAACGGAAAGAGGTTGAACATATTAATTCAAATTTTTCCGATCCAAATGTTATAGGCAAACAGTCCTTTGTGGTAGACATTATTCTTTAATTTGATATAATATTTGTGCGAACTAAGCTTGACACCTATTTTGTTACTGTGTCAATTGATAACATTACTAAACTTTAATTAATTATTCTATGAAACTAGCTAAACTCAACCAAAACCGATGTGAAAAGGAATTGTTTTCATATCAATATGATAAAATTATACAAAATAAGTACATATAAGAAAAACAAAAACAAAATATAATTGTGATTCTAACCGAACCCTTTATTTCCCAAAATTAAGAATAATTTCATATTTATATTTCATTCATTATAATTGATGTGATTTACAAGACATCTACGAATAAT
>JAUZNC010059885.1:0-37164 GCA_034780395.1 Vannuccia rotundouncinata | reverse complement strand
CTGCTGAACTCTTCGCTGAACTCTTGGACAATCTGCTGAACTCTTCGCTGAACTCTTGGACAATCTGCTGAACTCTTGGACAATCTGCTGAACTCTTCGCTGAACTCTTGGACAATCTGCTGAACTCTTCGCTGAACTCTTGGACAATTACTGAACTCTTCGCTGAACTCTTAGACAATCTACTGAACTCTTTGCTGAACTCTTGGGCAATCTACTGAACTGTTCTCTGAACTCTTGGACAATCTACTGAACTCTTCGCTGAACTCTTGGACAATCTGCTGAACTCTTTGCTGAACTCTTGGACAATCTACTGAACTCTTCTCTGAACTCTTGGACAATCTACTGAACTTTTCGCTGAACTCTTGGACAATCTACTGAACTCTTCGCTGAACTCTTTGACAATCTGCTGAAATCTTCGCTGAACTCTTGGACAATCTGCTGAACTCTTGGAAAATCTACTGAACTCTTCGCTGAACTCTTGGACAATCTACTGAACTCTTTGCTGAACTCTTGGACAATCTGCTGAACTCTTCGCTGAACTCTTGGACAATCTGCTGAACTCTTGAACAATCTGCTGAAGTCTTGGACAATCTGCTGAACTCTTCGTAGATTAGGAGCATCGTCAGATCATGCAATAATTAGGATATTGTGTATATCCGTTGAATTCATATCATTTCTTTTAAGTGTTTCAATCTGAAAAGTCATCTTAGATCTATCAAACTCTATATATCTACCAATCACTAATATTTACCAAGAAATATTTACTAAAATCGATTACTTTAAAATTATGCAATAGCTGATGTAAATGTTTATAATTTGTTGGCAAATTTAAATATATTTATGTCTAAAAGTATTTATTAAACCTCATAAACCCCAAGAACTGTCATATAAATTTTAAAACATTAGAGATAAAAATACGATATCTGTGCATTTTTTAAATATCAGGTAGCAAAATACGCAATTTTTTGAAGAATTGATCTATAAATATTTTATCATTTTACTATTGAAAATATAATTCTTCGGCGGTGTGAAAATAGTTACTTTTTTAAGTTAAAGCTTTAAATCGTGTATTTTTAAATATTTTTCTCTATATCTTACAAAGTACATCCTGTGGCTTTCTAAGTAAAACAATTTACAGTTTACAATTTAAGTCACTATACTGAACAAGCTAACGAACACGTGCGGTAGTTTTTACTAATATTTTCAACTCCCTTTCTCCCCGATAAAGTTTTTCCGCCTTCCTTTCTCCGTATTCTCATGTTCTTTAAGTGTACATTCGATATGGGAAAAGGTAAAACAGCATGTTACAAGATTTCAACAAGTACTATAACACACATACGCAATACTTCAGTTATAAAGTACCAAGACACTATTTATCTTCTAAAGTTGCAGTATTATTGAATTATAATTGGATGATCTATTGGGAGCTATAATACTATACATATAAAGTGGTGCACTTTTTTGTATAGATGTCAAGTGAACACAATAAACACGCCAGCATCTTCTTTAGATATGGACATATAAGATAGAAATATAATTTTCCATTAAAATTTATTTCTTCTGTAGCAGTTACTGTAAATTTACTTTGAGGTGGTAGAAACTAGTATACCGTGTGTTCCAAAAGTTATAGTACAGAATTTGAAATATATTGCGTCTATAATAGATATTGCTATAGAGATATTAAATCTATCGATAATTTCATTTTTTATAATTGTTTTTATAATTTCACTTAATATAACCTCTATTTAGCTATTTAAGAATTCTAATTAATATGCCAATTGACATTAAAATGTTCGATTATATCGACAATATGGACTAAACTAAAAATATATTGAACATGAACGAAATTAAAATTTATAGAATATAAATAAATAAGAATAAATGAACTCACATTTCCAATTCTATCCACTTTCAGACCATACTTTTCATCCTGTTCTCCTCGACCAACCACGACTTCTCGAACCTCTTGAAAGGCGAAGCTGGCGTCCTTCAGCCCGACAATATCTCCAATGGACCCCTTTTCTTCAGAGTCTCCCAAAGGGTAACTCAAATATCGTCGGTTAGCTCTGTGCTGAGCCAGGAGGAAAATCGACCCACTTGTCCCGCTGGCATTGCGCAGAATAGGAGCCGAGTGGGGTCCGGCTGTCGACGCCTTCCCAGAGTTGGGAGACTGTCCCGTGGCGCCGTCGTCACTGGTGTTGAAGTCTAACGTGGGCGTCGACGTTCCGTCGGAAGGTTGGGAAGAGGGTGAAAGGGTGTTCTGGGTACTGGCCGGTCTGGGTCGATTTATCAGCGGGGATGTCGACGAGGAGGAGAATTCCTTCGAAGTGGAATCGTCGACAAGAGCGGATTTGTGGCTGCTGCTTTCGGTACCGATATCAGTGGATACCTCTTCGTTTCCACTAGAACTGGAATCCGTGGTTATGCGGGAGGAGTGGGTGGCCGCCAACGGAGCGTTGTGAATCTAAAATGCAATTTCTGTGAAGTTGTAATTTAAATTCAGTGCATTTAATAAATCAATATATGTGAATGATGAAGAAATTTTACAAGTGAATTAGATATTTTAAAATAGAATGTGTTTTATTGTTAATCCTGCTAATAGTCTTATTAAATCTAGCTATTTTAACATTTTCTTCGGTAAATTGTCTTGACGTTAAAGATCATCGCAGTAAAAAAATCATCAGAATAAAAGAATGTGTCTCTTTTTATATATCTGTTTTCACAAAATTTACAAAGTTTATCTTTCCAATAAGAGGATATTTATTTATACGAGAAAGTAAGTGATTGAGGTTAAATAGATATCTGAGTATTGAAAAGAACTTTGCAAATAAGTAAATGATAGTTATTTCTATGAATAACTTCCAGGCATCATTATATTGTTCTGAACTCTTCACAGCCTTATTACCTCCCATTTCTTCGGCGCTTTTTTCGTCATATTATATAAACTAAGTTAGAAAATTTAATTTATAAAATCACATATATATATATTTAATTTCTATAAACATGCAAAGAATTATAGAAAAAACTATTATATATTGATAATAGTTCGTAGTTTTTCCATGTAGTCTACATGCACAGAAAGTTATAGACCATGTATTAAAAGTAAAACTTTTCAATTATGCATAGCAAAAATTAATGAATGTATAGAATTTAATTCTGACGATTAAGCGTTTCCATTTAAATAATATTTTAAAGTTTGCCTTTCTATGAAATAAAAATATAATCAATAAGGGAAAATCAATTTGGAAAAGGTTAAATATTATCGATCTGAAAAAAATAGAACTAGCATTTTTTCTGGCTAATGAAAGTATAACTAAGTGTAACGCGATACATGCACACTTCTGTATTGATACACATGTCCACATTTACACGGATAATCTTTACATTCTCTGTCTGTGCATATAGAAGAGGTTCCTTCCATAGGTGATGTGTACAGGACCCCATACAGAGCTTTAAAGTTGAAAGAGATATCTCCGAAAACATCTTTCTGATTGATAGCTTTTTTATTTTATCAGACCTCAATTATAATTGCCCCTTTTGTGTGACCATAAATTTGACAGAATTGCCGAGAATTGTAAAATGTCCTATATTGAGAGCATGTAAGCCTTTTCCAGAACAAAAAGGTTTTCAACTTAGTTTGATTTGAAACTAACTTTATTATTTCACTTCATCTTTCTCGCCTCGCATGGTCTATTACTCTGTATACTGTTGAGGATTTATTAAAGCTAGGATTTGTGTAAAACCCACGCAAATAGAATCTGGAAAGGCAAATAGACGATTTTGTTAATCGTCAGGGTTTGATAAGATCAAATAGTATTCCTTCAGTGAACCGAACTTTTCTCGAGTTCAGATGACCCGGAGATTTGACTAAATTACTCCGGAATTGATTAAAATATATGGATCATCTGGATTGCAGAGTTACAGTTGGTAAAAACAAACAGTTTCTCTTTTATAAATAGTTCGCGAAATGAAATATATGAGAATGATCTCAGGGGATGTAAATAACTGGAAAAAATTGTTGCTAAACATATTTTAAAATAATTTTAATACCGCAGTGGTGAATCCAGCAGGAATTAACCCCTCCGGTTTTAAAACGCCATCTATCAATAATTATTTATGGCATTTGACTATATCAACGTTTTAAATTAATATTAACGATTTTTATCATAAATTTTTTTATATATTACAACTTAAAAATAGCATTGAAGACTTTAGAAAGACAATTTATATAATTGTATTTCAATTATTCTAAATTAGGAACAATTTAATCACAAGAATTATAACCAAAATTACTCTATGTATGATATTTATTGATCATTTATTGTTCTTACTGATTAAATTACCCAAAAAGAAAAGATTTTATATATAATCACTGTATTACGTTTAAGCGAAAATTGAACATCCGTTTTTCAATAATTAAATTGTTGTTTAAGATTAATTACGAAATATTAGTGGACTTGCAATAAATTATCAAATTATTTAATGTTATAATTGAATTAATAAAACAAACGATAAATATTGAATAATTATTACATATTTTCTAATTTTAATTTCAAAGTTAATTTCAAAATGTGGATATTAATATCTATCAGCAATATACATGTATTTTTCAGCAATGAATTTATTTTTTATATAAATATTTCTAATGATGATCAAACGGTTGTTTTGGTTCTGGTGACAGCTGTTCCCTGGAGAATGGATTATGAAACAGGTGACGAGCGTTTCATTTCAATTTTACATTCTGCAGCATCGTTCGACATTTTGGACATTGTAGAATTGTATGCAATATATTTGCAGTCTACATAATATATGTATGTCTGTGTATAGGTAAAAAAATATAATCATTTAGGTTATAGACTTGACATTTAAAAAAAATTAAAAATTGAGATATTCATTAAATTCTGTAAAAATTCCCATTTGTATTAATTTGTAACTTTTTCATCTAGACAAAAATTTCCGACAAATACATTTGAAATATTTGAATATAGTGCAGAATATATCTAATAAATGTATAAAACTAACAAATAAGCCGGTTATATCAACCAGATAGTAAAATCTACTTCCTATGCTGTCTGTATATAGATATTCGAATTTCCTAAATGTCAAGTACGGGGTGTAGAGCCGATAATCGACTGTTTTCTCCTTTTTTATTGTGAGATTCTTTTAACCTTAGTAAAATTGCGCATTTTTTGGTTTAAAAATCATTGAAATCAGTCGAAAACTAACAAACTAATAATTGAAAACAAAAACTAAAAACTTAAATCTAATAAAAAATAACTAACTAACTAGGAACATCCAACAATAAACTGTAAACTTCATACAACAAACATTAAACTTTATACAACTAACATCAAACAACAAATGTTAAACTTCATACAACGAACGCCAAACAAAACATCATTCAACAAACATAAAACAAAACTCAATAAAAATATATAAAAATATAGATATTATTTAGTTATAGATTTTAATTTACTGAACAAACTCAATTTAGCGATTCACTTTAAAAAAATCCGACTTCCTAACTTATAAGTGAGCTTCGCTTATTCTCAGCTTACTTTAAATTGTCCAGCCTTACAATTTTTAATAATTAATTCTTTAACTGGATTTTGTTCAGTATATAAGAATTTAATGGTTTTTAATTTGATAAGTTTTCGCACAAAGTTTAAAAAATCATTAAATTCAAATTACAGATGTATTACTGAATAGCGCAGTGTTTGGTTTACATATATAGAGATCAGTTTTATAAATTAAATTGAATGAGCGTTATTTGAAATTGTAAACATTTTGATTATTATTTTTGAAAATACACGACATATTTGAAATCATGATTTACAAAGTAACTCACCAGTGATTCGGAGGATCTTCCTGGCTGACTCAGAACAACGTCCTGCTTGCGCATGGTAATTGGGGAATGTTGCGGAGATTCATAATGGCTGTTGGATACTTCTGAGCTCTGCGAGTTGTCCATCTGAAGCAGGGGAGAGATACGTTTAGCTTTGGGAGACCTCATCAGACACTTAAGACGAGCCATTTGCACTCGTCGTAACAAAGGGGAGGAGGTCGCTGACGACGTGGGGCTCATGCTAAGTCCATTCCGGCTCCCACTCAAACTCCCCGATTTACGCAAACTTTGGAATCCCGCAGACATTCGCTGAGCAAATCCGAGGCGAGGCGAACACTGTTCGCTCATAGCCATTTGACTGGGTTAGTGTATTTAAATATCGATTGTATTAATTCAAATCGTTTTGACTATTAATTATAAGTCTACATGTCTATCGCTGCATTATGTTTCGGCAATTAAATATTGCCGTTGTATGGATTACTCCGGAAACTTTCCCTTAAATGTACTTGTCAGTGTTCGATAGAATGTAACAAAAACTGGGGAATGTAAAGGGAAAATGCCACGAGCACTAAGTCTGTTAGTACAGATCTTAATCTGGTTGAGGGGAAGGAGTGGGAAGGTGGTTGTTCCTTGCCAACCACAGCTGTGAATGACGTGATTACCAGAATAGTCAGCCAAGTCTCACCGACTCCTCTCCCCAATACCGTCACAGGTAATCTTATTTTTCCCCAAATTCAGATTTGTATTATCCTGTGCTGAAATTACAATCCACGATCATGACTAATACTGACAGCTATAGAAAGTTTTCCTTTACCGTGGATTGGGCTGATCCTTCTATCGAGTTAGTAGAAGTGGTGATCACAAGAACCTTCGAACAAACGAATCACATCCCTAGAAAGGTGTCATCACGTTGAAACTTGGTCTGAATGGTTCCCCTTAATAATAAATTATACATCACAAGTGTTCGCAGTTTTAAAAATAGACTCGTAAATCGTATTCCCCACCAAACACTGTCTATCTATAACTTACGATAGTAAAACCATTTGGTTAATTACGATCAACTTTAAACTTGAAGTATTCTTATAATAAATGAGGGCATGTGTCTTTTGCATTTGTGATTTCTGCAACATAAAGCAGACAGATTTGGAAGACAGACGTTATATGTTTACCCTGGATTATTTAGATTTCACCAATCCTGGCTACTCCTTGTCGCATTTTCAGAAACGTTTTCACAGTTGCTACCGGGTTAGAGATTGTGGTACTATTTTTGTTATCGGTCAATATTGATATTTATGATAATAAAACACTTTACATATAGAAGTTGATAGATGCTTAATCATATTTATTTTAATTCATTTTCTTACTTTACTGATTCAGTTAATATATATTTATTCATATAATACTATTCCTATTCAAATATTCAAAACTTTTACTAATTTGTTGTAATCAATTTTATAATGTTTGATTGTATATAATGTCCAATAGGTTCAATGTCCTACAAAGTTTAAGCTAAGTTTTTAAAAATTATTTGAAAAAAATACAATTTTATAAAAGTTATATAATCAATAAAAAAAATAATTTATTCGTAAAACGTTATAATATACACGTTACGTAGATGAAGTTACTTTTAATTAAGTATTTAATGTGTAACATATATTTGCACCCGTATTAAATAAAATGAATACAAAATTTTAAATAAAATAATATTAAATGTACAAAATTATATATATGGATCTTAGAAAAATTGCCTATATTGGTAAAATATACTAAAATTATGTTTTAAATGAATATCTATTGATTTCTGTTGCTAATGATATAAAATTCTATATTTGTCTATACGACATTTTTGAATACCCTACACTTATAAAATTTCCTCATAATACGGGTGCATCCATCTTACCAATAATAATATTTAAAAAATTAAGCACAATAGACTACTTAATAAATCATCAAGTAGTACATGAAATAATGATATAAATTATATATTATCGTAATTTATATCATCCAATAATTAACAGATGGTAGGATTTATAAATATGTTTTTGAATATTTTTCCACTGAACCAAGTGTTTAAAAAAATTCATCGATTTTTAGTCTTTTAGTCAGTTAGAAAATGCAGATATCAGTAAATACGTTACAGGATTTTTCTCTTTATATACTAATGTGTTAAATCGGTTTTCATTAAAAAATCCATTTATAAAAACATGACTTTTTGAATAAATCGTTTTGTTTTCGGAAAAATTATTCGATCATGTATTTTTTGGAAGTTAGAAAAAAAAATTATTTTATACAATTGCCTTTAATTATTTAATAAAACGAATAAAATATTTCGCCGATACAAACACAAATTTTAAAAAAAGAATAAGTACCTTACTATAATTCTTTTATGACATATTGAGAATTAGAGAGTAGAAGAGAGCTTTGGAAGATTTCGGTTAAGAGAGGGAGAGAGATAGAAGGAAATACTGACGACGTCAATTCGATTTATCTCTTGAGTTGGTCCTCCAAATTTATCAAGAGGTGAAGGAACGATTTAAGAAAAATCGGAAGAAATAGCATTATCAATTATTACATAATAGAAAGGTTGTCATCCGGGTTGTGAGTATATAACTGCGGCTTTTGATAGAACACAAGAAATGATCGTAATTATTGTAATCAAAGCGCGCCTTTGAAGGATGTGGATCATTTGTATCTTGTAACTAAATTCAGTTAAAATTGTTATCGTAGGGAAAACGTTCTCGATAATTCAATAATCTGACATTTTAATTTTTAGTTTTTGTATTAAAATATTTTTAATTAAAGTTATTCAAAGATTGCTTAGTATTTAGAATAGGAATGTGCTTCTCTTTAATTTATGAATGAAGTGTTCACTATTATTGGTTTTATATAATCTGTATAAATTACATAAATCGTATAATATGATATTGATTCTATTGAATTGTGATCAAAACAAAATTATAAAAAGGTTTTAAGAATTACCTAAATTTGTAAAATTCCAGTAAATCAATCCATAAACTATAAGCGAATTTTCAGTTTTAATTTCAGAAAGTTTTGTGTTTGGATGGATATTACATTTCTTAATAAACTTAATTATAAACACACGTTTTCGTTATTTATCAAATGTATAAATTTGAAAAATATCATTTTAATTATGATTCGGTTAACGAATTTATAATTGTTACTTTCGTCTGTATATAGATTTAAATGTATACATTTGAAAAATATCATTTTAATTATGATTCGGTTAACGAATTTATAATTGTTACTTTCGTCTGTCTAATATAGATAGCTTATACGTCAAAGTATGTTTATGAAGACTAACCGGTTTCTATAATTAGCATCTCTTTTGCAATTATTGTCGCTATTTGAAGCAATCTAGAAACTTATTACATTACGAAAAACCTGATAAACATGTTTTTTTTCTAAAAAAATAGCAACTGCGCGCGAGGATCAATCACATTTTATGACGTTTCGCGGTCATTTAAAAATCCCTCAAGAGATATGCACGTCTTTCTCTATTGGGAATTAGAACTGCCCAGGAATATGGGTCTCAACTTATAATTCAAATTCTATTATTGAATTGGACGATGGAAAACTCCGAGAAATCGAGAAATGGACATATAAAGATGACAGAGAAGAAGAGGCTGGCAGTAAGAAGAACATTTGGATAGAGAAAAAGCCCTCACCGCTACACATAAAATCATCAAATAGCCTGATCAGAAACTGTATTAGGACAATCGGAGTTTTCCTAATAGACCTGGAGTTTCGTTAAATCTTCATCGCAGGCCGAATCTTCATAAAATTAGAATTAGTAAGAAGTATATTTGACGACGAATTAAAGGGGGTCGGTTTGGGGGTAGACAAGCGAGAAAGTACAGAGCGGGTGAGAGAAGAAAGCCTCACACTGACCATTCGTCGGATATTTGGATCTATCCTTGTTGGCTTATAAAGTCTATCTGATATCACAGAAAAAATCGTCATTTTAAGGTTCTGGTGTCCAAGTTTGCATGCAACAGTATGATGTATTGATTGGGATGGTATATATATCTATAACTGACCATTTCTTCGTTCATATAGATTGTACCTAGCGAAAACCACTGATCGCGTTTTTTATCTTTCCTCTTAAAATGGTCTGTCAAAAATTATAACTATAACGCATAATAAGGCTGTAAGAATTAAAAGCTGAAAATTAATTGATTTACAATTGAATGCAAATGGAAAATGATTGATGTTGTTAACTAAATTGAGCTCAATACCTAAGTATTCAGAATTCATTTTTGATTTTGAATTCATAGATAATTTCTGCCTTTTTAAAGGAATATTTAATTGATTACAACCTAAAAATAAAATTAATAATGCATATTATTCTCCTAGAAATATGTCTACTATCATATGAACTCACCCTAATAATTGTTCCACGGATAATTGGAGAAGGTTATGTCTGTAATACAGTACGTATACAATATATGTTTTAGGCATACAACGACGCAGTTTGATAGAAACTTCTGTCATTAATATTTCTACATAATTAAGCTAAAAGCAAGATAAAAAATCGCGAATGAATTTCTAATGCTCATTGTCTCAGTGACGTCACCGGATATCAGTCATTCTCTCAAATTGTCTTTCATGACTGATGCGACCCCGAAGGAGGCATTCACAGGAATATGACCAGCGCGGAAGTCGTGCAATGTCTCCGCTGGACACGGCTAGCTTTGTTGCTATAGTTTAATCATGAAACAAATTATGGAGGTACCTCTAGGGCATATTATAAGATGCAGTTTGATTGACTTTTACATCTTTGGAGAACGAGGTAGCTACTAATTCTTATAATAAAATATAAGGTCAATTAAATAATAAAACTTCAAAGTTTTGAATTATTCGTAAAAGTGCAATCAAAAATATTTTTTAAATTATCCAAGATGCAAAAAAGAATAAACATTTGCTCTATTAAACAATTAACAATTTTGAGATGATTATTTTACAATTTAATTCTTAGTTTTAATAAAAAAATAGTTATTGTTTAATGACGCGAATTACAAAATATTTAAGTTTGCTCTACCATAAAATCATGTTGTATTTATTTGGTTAAACATTGTTTTAGTTTTAATGTTTTCATTTCAATGTGTAAAAATTTAGGAATGTGTGTGTTCTCTTCTATAGTACACTGTGAAAATGTTCTCTTCTATAGTACACTGTGAAAATGTTTTAAGAAATTTAAAAAGATATTTTTAATTAGTATACATTTAATCATTGCATCACATGGGCAGTTAATTTAATATTGTCTGCGAGAAAGACACCTTTAAAAATTAACAGTAAATAGTTCAAATATATAATTCAATAGTAAATACTATATTAAAAAAAAAAAATTATTTTTTAAATCACAAAGTTAAACATTTATAATATTTTGAAATTATAATTAGTTACTATACAGTTTTCTTTTACAGTTTAAATATTCACATTTTCTTGATAATCACTATTTCAGTTTTTTTAAAATTAGCTAATAATTGTCTTCTAGTGACATGTTCACACATTAACAATACTTAAATATTTTTTAAAATAAAATATCTTTATAAAGTATTCTCTTATTATTGCGTTGAACAACTTATTGGGATGTTGTTGAGAATAATTAACTTTCTTTAGACTATTCTTGAAATATTGAAGAAGGGAAAGAAAATTGGTTTGTTTTTCTTAAATGTTTCGGGTTTCAGAATTACACAAATTTTTTGGTATTTGTTTTATCATTAAAAATTGATGCAGCTACAGAAATTATTGTTCTACTTTTTCTTGATATTGAATAATCAATAATTAATGAACCAATTTATTATATATTCATTTTTATGAAAAAATTAGATAACAATTGCATTCATTGAACATTAAAATACCCAGACAAATATATAATTTCTTGTTCTGAAAATATATTTAAAACAAATTCTTCACACGTTTCATCAAATATCATTATCGGACATAATCAACTATGATAAAATATAAATAATGTATTGTTTGTAGGTCGATACTTTTTAAATCACAAGAGTAAAGTCTTAAATGGAATCATGTCTCCAAAAATGTGATAAATCATACATATTTACGAGCAGCCATCTTTAAAAATCTTCTTAAATTAGAAATTTAAAAATAAAGAAAAACCACAACAGAATTTTATAATCAAAGCATTTATAAAAAATAACAGGCCTAAAACACCAGCCTAAAGTAAATCAAATATAACATATATTAACATCTTTCATTTAAATGATAATAACAAAAACTATAAATTTTTGCCTTCCATTTTATTCAATATATTGTAATTATCAAAACTGTCGATTATTGTAATACACCTTCCTATATTGATTATCAGAGTATAATTTACGTACAATCATTAAAATGGCCGTCTTTGTTAAGGAAAAATGACGTTTATATTAATGACATATTACAAATGAAGCAGTTAAAATGTTGACCGATATTTATTGAGAACTTCCCACAATTGATGACATTCACAATTACAAACTAGAGACTACTCCTTACGGTTGGAAATAAATACAAATAATACCTTGCCTATATTATTATAATATTCTCTATGTTATGTTTTCCCTTAAAAAAAATATTGATTTTAGTTTTTACCGTATTTTAATATTTTTAACGTAACATAATACCGCATTTTTTATAACATCGAATTTCATTGGCGCATTCTAATTATTCTGAATGTTATTCTTATTTTATTTAGTACCTATATTGTAAAACGATTCATGAAAAGTGTTCAAACTATGAGTGTGCTTGTCACGAAATATATTTCAGTCCGTATTTAAAATATTAGACTTAGAGCGTATTATTTATATAAATCAATAAACAATTAGCTATGTATTTATAAAATTCAATATATCGATCTCTACTAATTATATATACTACCAAATATTTTATGGAAATAGTATCATTATTAAGGACAATTGAATATTGAAAAAATCAGCCATAATTAAGATAGAACTCATTTATCATTAAAATATTATAAATTTTTCCATTATTTTTGAAAATATTAAAACATTTTTTTTAAATATTAAAAGTTGATGATATTGCGCCTAGCGTTTTCAAAAAACTTTCCTAATTACGTACTTTATGTTTCTAATAAAATTAAAACAAATTAAAAAAAAATTCACATTTATAACGTATACATTTAAACTCATACAAATTACCTACTTAATGTTATTATTGCTGTAGTTAAATAGTATACCATAATTTCGGGTGTGTCCACAAGGAAATTCGTTGTATAAGGCCAACTTATCTTCACTCTTCAAAATAATATTAATGTACGTTGTTTAATTAACACTAATGGCTATCATATCTGCGTTTTATATATATATATATATATGTATATATTGGTTAACTATTCCAAATTGATGCAGAATCTAATAGATATTGACACAGAGGACGCCTAGATAGGTATAAATAAATCAAACAGCACTTGTAGCGAACTAACTAGATACGTTCAGGCTAATTTACCAGCTATACTAATTCACTTTATTGTTTTAAACTTTCTAGGTATAGCTGGCTCTCTTATCTGTATTATAAGGTATAATACTTCCATTTGAATCTATAATTTAGAACTGAGTTATCGCACGGAATCATGGAAGGATAAATTTCCAAACCCACAATTAATGGCGACCAGATGGCAACAAAACTTATCTTTTTGCATCGTACCTCGCGCAATCTTCTGCCATTAGCGCCCAACCAAGTCAGCGAAGCGCTTTGATCCAAATTTTCCTTTAATGGATGAGATTGATCTCAATCAGATTGAGATAATATAGAAGAGATTTTTTGTCCAAAATCAAAAGGCTACGGTAATATTTGAGCTAATTGATGAAAATGAACTATTTTGTTTGTTTTTTGATCTTTGAGGAAATTCATGTAAAATATTTCAAGGTACTTCAAATAATTTTTGTTTCACCCTTAGAGGTATAATATTGATATGTTTGTTTTTTCATTTTCTCAATAATTGTAGCTATATTGCACCTTTGATTTAGCAAACTTGTACTGCATATTCATAAAATCGATCATTTTAAAATTAGAAAAAGGGACAAATATCTGTAAACACTTTTTTCTCCTCATAGTTCAAAACAAAAAGTTTTATTTTAAAATTTATTTCAATAGATGCGTCAACCAGAAAAACTGAAGAAAAAAAATTAAAGATTAAAAGAGAAAGTCGAGACAACATATCGTTCAAGAAGGCATTTTTAAAATCATCACGTTTTGCTTAAAATCAAAAGTATTTTTTTTTAATTTCTCAATAAATGCATTGATATATTTTATGAAAAAGAATCTTCTAGACGATACGCGAAATATCAATGATGACGAGTAGAATATCTGACATATAGGTAACCTATTTATTTTATATAGATATCATTATTTTCACTCATCATTTTAATATTGATTATTTTAGAGATTCAAAACTGTACAAGTTTATGATGAAAATTGTAGAAATTTTAAAAAAATTGAAGGACCTCCCGGATATTCAAAATTTAAATGAATAATTGTAGATCTATGAAATAAAACTAATAATAAACTATATAAAAAATTCTTTAAATCATGAAAATAGGTCCTAAACTGATAACTGATAACCATACAAATATTTGTTATTGATATAATTTGATACATATGCGGTACACAAATTAGACAGGGAGGAAAAAAATTGTATAACACATTTTAAAATCTCTGGAAGGACAAAATAATTTATAAAAAAATATTAATTGGTTTTAGTTAAAAGTTCTGTGAATCAAAATTTTAATAATATAATCTAAAACTTTTTAAATTTCACCATTTTATCGCCTATACCTTTAATCTATTGCAAAACCATTCCCTAAAATGTGTATACATATATTAATATATTCATTATTCTTTTTTATTATTTAATTTTATGTTAATCTTTGAAGGGCGTTAAATTGTAGAAATATACAAAATATCTAGTTAATGTGGAAGTATTTTTGAATGCAGTTTTGTTTCAAATTTATATATAGAAAAGAAAATTATATCAAAACTGAAATAAACATTGTTTACAAGCTGTCAAACATCTGCATTGAATAAATATAGTAGCAAGAATTCCTAACGAGAGTCAAATTCCTCAGCGTGATTTCATATATGCAATTTTAAATTAAGCTGATTACTATTTTGCTCATTGTATTATAGAATGAAATTAACAGTATTATATTTTAAACATATTTTATTTTTATAATTACTAAAATTGAAAAAATTAAAAACTAATAGAATTTTAAGAACTTTCGTGGAATCAATTAAAAATAATTATCAATATAATTTGTTAAACTAAAAAAATAATTATTTTATTTTTTAATCTAATAATAAATTATTATACAAATCGATAATTTCGGTAAAACTTTGCATATTTATAAATAATTCATCATTGTTTTATATAATATCTATAGAATAACATATTAGTAAAAATTTTAATTCGTAATCTGAAAATCGGCATTTTTTAATAAAAAAATTTCAGTATCTTTAAATACTAAATTTAAAAGGTCGTTCGCATTTCCTGAATTATTGTCACAATAATTTAACGTCATTGTGAAGGAAAATTATTTCGACATTTCAGGTCTTTTGTAGTGAAAAGTTTCCTTTTTTCTAGCATTTTTTACCGTACAAAGTAGACGAATGCGGATGAAAAAGATTTTTTTTAATATAGCTATGAATGATTTGCAGCTGCAGTATTGATTTTCACTTAAGTTAATACTTTTTAATCATTAAAAAAGTACCCAAATTCAACTTCCCATTTCCATTCGGAATGCTGAACTGTTGTGAAGAATTAAATGATTGAAATTAATCTCCAAGTAAATTTACATAATAAATGAAAATGAACTCTCAAATTTAAGGGCATTTTTATTTCAAAAAGAATTCTATAAATTCTAATTAATTAGTAACCGACATATTTCTATTAACTCGAAGTAATGTATCATTTTTATTTATTTTATTTACTTTTATTTAGTCTTCTGCGAATTTTCTATATATATAATGAATTTTCTATATTAACATGTGTTTGTCGCTTGATTTAATGATGAACTTGTATCAATCAGCCAGCCAACTTTTATTAAATTATAGGTGAATATTTTTCTGGAAAATAATGAAAAGCATTAAAAGATTTGCTTGTAATTAGATCAATATGTGCAAAATTAGTGTACATAATATAGACTGCATATACATTACATTATTGCAAAACTCTTATATAGGTCAGGTAAGGGATTCAACTAATAATCGATAATTAATATAAATGGATGAATAGTTATTTACAAAATAATAAATAAAAGAGCTATAAAATTGTTTCTCTCTTTTCTTCAATATCGTATAATTGTTTCTTTCCATATTTTCTTGGAAAATTCTACAAAGAATATATTTTCCATTTTTATTTTTTTGTTTTATTCACATTTTTCTAGTATCCTCTCTTCTTTCATCTTCACAATTTTCTTAACTCTGTCACCTATGTCATATTTAAATGAAACTCTTTAAGTTAACTCACTTAAACTTTCCCTTTTTCCCCTTTCTGTTTACAATCTTATACCCTAGAATTTATAGCTCTTCATTACACAGGTATAGTTTGTATATGGCTAATCAATACAGCAATATACAATCCTCAAATTAACATATATAGGTAAACCATAACAGATCTCTAAGCTCTATAGAATTATATAAGCATAACGATTTTATTAATAATATATTCTCTCCCTCAGCAATTAGCATAGAACAAAATGCTGTGAGCACGTTTATACCTGGCTGACAATTTCTCAACACCACACCACATCTAGCTAGCAACCTCACTGAATAGATTTACAAGGACTACATACATCCAAGGAAGGTATTATATCATGAGGGTCCCGTTGAATTTTCGATTATTCTACACTTTTCCAGATGGTCTCCTCTGCCTTATTCAGCATATTTTATTGTTATTATACTCTGTGAGGATAAACTAGATGAAAGGCCTCCCAATTGCACTTCTTACAAATTATTCGCATCAATAAAGACAACGTTGGTATCCTTCCTATCACCAATGTTACAAATATTGATCAAGTGTTCAATTTAAAGTAATTTTTCTAATTTTTTACTTTCAACAAATAATCAATAATTTTACTACAGAACCTTTATTTTTGATTGACAGCTGAAGAGTAAAGAAACTTGATATGTTTGGGTTCTATATGCCTCCAAGAATTTTTATAAAAAACATTTAAACTAATTAAAGAAACTTTCCCTGTTGATAATATTATTAACGACTCCCGAAAGAATCTAATAAGAATTAAAATAAGAATTCATTTTATTTCATTTTATACTCAGCTTTTTCATAATAAAAAATAATCCACGTCTCCACATATACCATATGTTGAATTCAAACTAAGAAAATATTCCCCCAAATATATCGTATAATAAAACAGAAAACAATTGAAATGATTTACCAGACATCTTGAGCTGCTCGAAGTTCTCCGAACCTTTTTCATTATTTCACAAACAAAGCACAAATATAGTTCGATGGCACTTCTTAAGGTTGCTGGGGGTATTTTAATCTTAGTTTCACATCAGTTTATGTTATTTGCGTCTCACAATCTAATACATAGTGTCATCCATTGCCTGAATTAAAAAAAAACACATGCCATGCGCTGAAAGTGATCCGGATGTATCAACCAGGTGTATTTGCATTTCGCCCCAGAAAAGTCTGAAGGGTATATAATATACCTACTCTATATCTCGGCAGAAGAACACACAATCCTAACACAAGAGATGAAAGATCTGCGGTCGGGGTTTCGTTGTGATGCCGGTTTCATCGTCTTCTCTCTCTTCTCTCTCCGCATCCTTCAACACCAGGGCGCACTGGGGTGTAGGTTTTAGCCTCAATTTAACTCGTCAGTTTATTGGTAAGCGTTCTTCACTCCTGTGAAAGTGAAAACATCGAACTATTCAATCATGATCCGGGTCGCCAGCTGGAGACAAAATATTCTTCGCTAATTGGAAAGATGAGACAACGGGACTGGTATTAATAAACTTCCCAATTCCATTAAGTCTCGTATCCTCCACTCACTTGACCCCGACTATATAGCTCGTCACCCCCTTTTAAATATTAGTTTTAACATGTCTCCGGGGATGGATATGTTATCCTTGAGAGGACTCAAGCAATGGAAAGTCTGGAAAAGATAATAAGGAAATTATTTGAAACTAAACCGGAGCAGATCATTGAAAATATTCCGGAAAGTCGTCAGGGTGATCTGAGAGCCTTTGTCTCCAACACTGCTCTCTCTACTTTCAACTCCAATCTCTAATACAATTCCCAGGTGATCTCACTTCAGTTCTGGGCTTTATTGTAGGATCATATGCGGCTGTTAGTGGATTCCTTTCTTCTTATTTTAATGAGTTGCATAACACGACCTATTACGATATTCATTTGACATAAAAATAATGGAAAATCTTTGATGTGGACTATTGATTGATTAGTAAACAAATTAATTCTCTTGATAATTTGAGCTGTTTCAGAAGATCAATGTTATCGATTGTTCTTTTGGCATACGTTGTGGTTTTGAATATTTTTGAAGGTCATGATAACAAATAATTTTTATAAATAACGCATTCATTGCTGCTCATTAAACTTAAATAAATATGAACAATTATTGATTAATATCACGTTTTTAATGAATAAATTAGAATTAATGTTTATACAGCTATAGTTCTGAAGTCTCACAAAACTACACAAAAATATCCAATAAAATACAAAATGCATAAAAAAGTAAAAT
The DNA here is from genome assembly GCA_034780395.1 of Vannuccia rotundouncinata. Lineage (NCBI taxonomy): Eukaryota > Metazoa > Platyhelminthes > Proseriata > Coelogynoporidae > Vannuccia > Vannuccia rotundouncinata. Next base: position 18,561 of record JAUZNC010059885.1, on the reverse strand, counting down.
AATATAAAACATAAAAAAAACTCTCGGAGTCAAATTAACCGCTACAAATATACTACAGACAAATTTAAAAGAAAAATACTAATTCATCAAACCTTTCGACTTTACATCTTGTACAGTAAAAACCATTTTTTTATATTATACGGCTCTACTGTTTCTCAATATTATACTGTTGTCTCCCAATATTATACTGTTGTCTCTCAATATTATACTGTTGTCTCTCGATATTATACTGTTGCCTCTCAATATTTTACTGTTATCTCCCAATATTATACTGTTGTCTCTCGATTTTATACTGTTGTCTCTCGATATTATTCTGTTATCTCCCAATATTTTACTGTTATCTCCCAATATTATACTGTTGTCTCTCCATATTATACTGTTGTCTCTCAATATTATACTGTTGTCTCTCAATATTATACTGTTGTCTCTCAATATTATACTGTTGTCTCTCGATATTATACTGTTATCTCCTAATATTATACTGTTGTCTCTCGATATTATACTGTTGTCTCTCGATATTATACTGTTGTCTCTCGATATTATACTGTTGTCTTTCGATATTATACTGTTGTCTCTCAATATTATACGGTTGTCTCTCGATATTATACTGTTGTTTCTCAATATTATACGGTTGTCTCTCAATATCATACGGTTGTTTCTAGATATTATACTGTTTAAATCGCAATAACTGAAGAAATCTAAGCAATTCCGCTAAATTTATTACAAAAGTCTGTCTGTGTGTCCCCGACAGGTATCAGAAATGTATGAACAATAATGCTTATCAATGGGAAAATTTGTAATGTTTACAATTTTGAACATTTGTTACATGCTTAATTTGAAATAAGTGGTTACTTCTGAATGCAAAGACAGAAAAATTCATATAAAAATTTAGTCCAATTCATTTTTAATTAAATTTAAGGCAAGAAATGTTTTCTTTAGATTACCACCTTTTTTCCAAATTACAAAACGGAAGTCGTTCCAAATATTTTATTTTTCGATTGAGATTTTCATTAGAAATATATAAACGTTAAGTATTAAATTCTGAACTCCAAATTCTAAATCTAATATACACCTATTAATAGAGAAAGTGGTCTTTATTTCTTTATTCACTCATTATTAAAATGAAAAAAGCCAGAATGAATAAATTGAAATTCCACACTGAAATTTCTTTCTGTAAGCCTGGAGAGTCGCCATTGATAATGAATGGATCAATCCTTCAGAATCTTATAATTTTCTAAAAGCTAAACATGAAATGATTTTTTAATTATTTTAAACTAATATTTTCACACTGTTTTTAATAATTAAAAAAATCAAAAATTATGCGGAAAATAGAATTCATATTTAATTGATTTAAATTTATTTCATTACTTACCTAAAAACTAAAATGTTGCAGATAAAAATAAAATAAAAATAAAAATCATTGCAGAAAAAAATGAAACTTTACATGATCGGTAAAGTAGATTATTTTGATCATCAAGGAACTCATTTGACATGTTTTCGAATAATATTTTTATGTCAATGAATTAACTTGATTCACCTACAAAATCTTGTGAGAAATAATAATGTTTACAAAGTTAAAAATTCTCTAATGCGTCAATCTGTTTGTAACCTTGATACAAAGTACTTCACTAATTATCAGCTGTTTCACATACCCAACTAATTAGCGATTTGTTTATGATGAATTCAGCAGACATTCTTTCGTGTCAATTTGTAACATGTTAATAATTGGACAGGATTTTTATTTCTAAATATTATACACACTTTTATTCCTGTCTGAGGAGTAAAATAAAGTATATTCCATTCGAACCTCACCGGGGACTATAAATGTCGATTTTGGAAGCCGTTTTAATTAAAAATAGATTTTCTATATTTCAGTGAAGGAAGGGAATTTTGTGTGTCAAAATGGTAAAATAATACACTGGCTGATAAAATTAACAAGCAGTAAAAATCGTTTGCTAATTAAATAATTCTTTTGGAACATTAAAAACATTTTAGTGAATAATTTTGTTTTAAAATTTTAAAATATCATATCATTAAAATCATTTTTATTATTATATATTTTTAATTTTTAAATGAAAATAAATATTTAGCAAACGATTGATCTGTGATATTTGTCAATTTAAATGATTTTTACGAAATATTAGTTAAACGAAATTTTTAATCAATAAAATGATCGATTGTCATACTTGAGTGAAAGCAAACAAGTTTCTTTAAGTAAGTCCAGAAACCAGTTTTTTAACTGTGAGTATTTTTTAGAGTGGTTGTTGATATTAAAAGATTTTTACGATAAATTTCAAACTATTATTGTGTATTATATATTTTATATTTTATAATTAATTAAAAATATTCAACGTCAGATTTAATAATAATTTTATATTTAACATTCTTTGAAAAAAACAATTAATAGATACTTATATAATTATTAAAAATATCTCTCAAACGTTGACGAATTTAAAAGTAATATAATTTAGTAAGCTTGATATTCCGATAGATTTTCAAAATGTTTCCTATAGTTAAATTTCTAATCCAATATTTCTTTTAACAATTCGACCCCAATTTAGTTGATAAAATATGATTAAATAATCGCTCACCTGTACAACTAGTATATTGATGAAATCCTTGAAAATGTTAATTCAACGCACAGTAAAGAATAAGTCAACATTTCAGTTTTATCGTTCTAATTTCCAAAATCACAACCACAAAACGGAGGACAAAAGAAATTAAAGACAGTAGTTTCAAGACAACGTTTTTTATGGATCTAGACTGTCGTCACATTTCAAACGCACAGAAACACATTACGTTCACTTGAATAACCTCAGGATCGATAAATTCCTTCTTGAGACAAGGATGAAACTTGCAATACTTGGTGACGTCACAAGTAGATTTCAAAGACATATATCTGAGAAGAGATTAATCCATGAAAACCCACAAAGTCACAATTGTATAGGTCTCGCCTCCAGAAACGGACTCATTGTCCTGGATGACTGAACGTTGGTTCCGCTAGAGTTGTATCACGCTCTTGAATACTGTAGATCTGATCGCCTGTCTTCAAGAGTCAATAGAGTGGGAAATTGTATTCTTTTCAAAGTCGAAATGGGTGGCATCGATGTCCCGCATATAATCGCAACGTACCTGCTCCTCTCTACATCGTCATCGACACGAAACGAGAGTTGAAGACTTAATATGAAAACTCTCCCCGAAACAACTCAATGCCAAAAATGATTCTCTCCTTCTCTCTCGTACTCCCCTTCTCGTATCCTGCCTCCGCTTGCCTATCTATCTCTCCTAGTCCGAGTGAAGCAATGTCTCTCTCCTTCTACAACTGTCTTCCCGTCTCGTTCAATCTTCTCCCACGTTTGTCGCGCTCCCGATCCTGCGAGAAGATAGGTAAGAATGAGCCAGATAATACAGAGGGAAAAGCAGAGAGGAGAGGAGAGAAAGGCAAATCCAGCATCAGTAAAGTAAAACAACGCTCCCTGTCTGGGAGGAGGCTGTTCCCCTGAACCCGCAACCGAACTACTTCTGTATCTCACTACGTGCACCCTTCAAGCTCTATCTGGGGTGAAATATTATGAATTCCCATATTGGGTATTAAAAAAATTGTGTTAATAGGGGGGGGGGGGGGTGGTTCAGGTGTTACTGCCGAGATTCTGAGGCTCAGCGTGGTTTTTGTAGTGACGAAGCTGAAGGTATTATAAATGAAGGGGATAATTATTTTTTGGTTCCACTGGAATGAACACAGTTGAATTGAAATTAAAGTCTGAATTTTATTCAATAAATATATTATGTACTATGAGATATTTTTAACTTCACTGTTGATTGAAATTCAGCAAAATAAATTTGTTGTACATTTAATTATTTTTATTTTTTGGGAGGTTAACTATGTTAACGATCAGAAATTAATCTTTAAAAAAAAATATTTAAAAAAAATAAAAACGAATATAAATATTCCTTAATTCAGTGATATATATTGATCATTCATCCGCAAGGCATTTTGCACAATTTATAAAGAATCAATAAAAGAGAGTTGGAATAATTGCACTGCTAAAGGGTCAACACAATAAGTTTTGGACAGGAATAATTATAAGTAAAACTTTGAGTTTTCAATAAATTTTTGACAACGTTCGATATTTTGTGGAAAATTAATATATTATTACTTGAATGTGAAATCTATATAGCCAGGCTTTGTTTATTTAGCTAAACTAAAAGCAAAAGTTCCATTGTATGAGAATTATGCATTAAAAATGAACCAAATAAAATAAGTCAATAAAAACTTTAGAATAAAATTAAAACGTTTTCGTTATATAAAAAATCATCTTAATGTTAATTCTAAATTCGTGATCATGTAATTTTTTTAAAATGTAGACACAACCACTCATTTATTTTAATAAATATATAAAAAAACATTGGAAAATATTTTGATATAACTTTAATAGTGAATTGTTTGTCAAATATTTACTTTTTTATAATATTCGTGTTCAAGAAAATAAACTGTTAAAAATCAATAATTATATTTCTCATTTTTCTCCAAAAAATTGTTTTGGAAAATTCACTTTGAATTTCTTTTTTAATTTATCAAGCGTAGCTTCAATGCATTTGTGATTAATTTGTTGTTTAATTTGTTTCAAAGATAACATTTATGTTTCAGTGATCTTTGTTATTTATGTTGTTTATATTTTAAGACTAGTAATTCAAAACAGAAATTCACATGGAAACGATATATATATTTTACTTGATTATTTAAAATGGCTTTTAAATTTCAGAACAAATACAACAATACCTTTCACTAAAAGGTCATATAATTTTCATAAATTATAATTAAAACGTATAGAAATTACTGACATAAAAATATATCTACTAGCTCGGCGCTTTCGACCGCAAATACTTTTTAATTCTTAATTATCTCTCTTAATAAAAGGAGAACTCTTTTTGTACAACTTCTTTATAGAATATATATAATAGTCAACTTTTTGACATAATTTCAAAGAGTAGCAGACATCTCCAGGAATACTACTACATCTCCCCTGAAGTTTTTCGCTGTAAGTTCATTCACTTTAATTCATCCGTATTGTCTTCTAATTCCGGTCATTCCAAAGGGACTTCTCGTTTGTGTCAGTAGTTGTGGACAGTTTGGGGTAAAATTAAGAGTTAACAGGATATTGTGAAGCTGCCTCGCCGTGTTATTTATTTATTTCAATGGTTAAAAACATTTATATATGATTTCTCCAGCAATTGATTGTATACGTTTTAAATTTGATGTAGTAAATGGCTTTTTTATATTAAATAGAAATTTACAATGACTTGTGGGAAGGTATGTATAGGTAATAAATAATCAAAACATACCTGTCCGAAAATCTAGCATAAATAAATAAAACATTACTTTTTTAGTTCATTTATGAGATTCAAAATATACCTTTATTTTAATCAAATAAATTATCTTTTTAATCTTTGTGATGTACCTATATATACAACTGACACATTCAGAAATCTAAATAAATTATTGATTATAATTAGTGCATATATTTAGAATATAATATAAGCAAATGAAGGAATGGTAATACAATATTATAATACATACATATAGTAATAAAATAGTGATAAAGTTAAGCAATATAGTAAAAGAAATATAGTAATAGAAAAATAGTGATTGGAATGTATACAGTAAATATCCGGATGAAAAAAATGAACAAGTTTAAATTCTGATAGAAATAAAAATATTAAAGATTGAAATATTTGGTTAACGGTCAGTTATTAATATGCAAATCGTAAACCCACAAAGATTTTAATACGCATTCTATTCTAGATAGAATTAATATTATAAAATATTTTCCCAAGTCTTTATAAAAACATTCATATTCATACTCATTGATCTAAAAAATAAAGTGCTTCTTTCTATTAGTTGTCAAGTTTTGAGTATAACAAAAAGTAACAAAAGTTGATTTTCAAATTTAAACATAAATTTTAGAAGTGACAAAACTGAATTTCATATTTATAATCATGCTAAGCTTGTGCAATCATCATGCGTTGTCGGTTTGTTGTCATAAATTACAATCTTGCAGCATAATATTTTATGCAAAATGCTTATACAAAATCATTCTAATTGATAAAACAAAAGAAATTGATAAATATGTTTTCTGGTCTAAATTGAATTTAAAGTCCATTCTGCGTCAATAATAATGTCCTGAGCTATAATTAAATTATTTCATTTATTTTTTGGTTTAAACATGAACTATGTTTTTGTTTTAAGCAATTTAACCGTTACTAATTTCATGTAAAAAACTGTTTCTATATTATTTTATAGACAAAAATATTTTCCATAGAAACAGTTTGAAATTTACAAAAATATAATCTTTATAAATCGTACCTTAAACATCCGAAGTGGAGTATATTGAAGATTATAATTATATAGTAAAAAAGAAAGTTATAAAAAGCTTCATTTTTTGGTTGTCATAACTCCGTAATTAAGAAAATTACGATCTTTGAACAAACAAAATGAAAATGTAGTTTAATTTAATTTAAATAGATTATTTAAATATTGAATAGTTTAAATAACTTTTATTGAAATCACCAAAAATAACTTCCTGTGCACTTGGTTAATTTATAATTATCAATACATCCTCAAATATAATTTTTTGGAAAGAGTGATTGCTACAACCCAAAATTAATATAGTGATATAAATTATATTCATTTTAGTGACACAAATCTGTTGTTGCTAAACAAATCCAATCCTTAGCAACGATTGCTAAGTAATTTAAAAATAAGTTTATCTCATGTCAATCATAAATACTCCAAATTTGCTTCCAGATCGTTGTTAACTTTATAACTAAATTTTTTGCTAATTGAACATTATTATGAGGAATATGGAACATTTGTACAAATCAATTTTGGTTGAACTACTTACGTTGTATATTTTGTTTATATATTCAGACACAACGTTCACTTAGCGTTGATATATTTATTAGATAGTAGATTTTGTATTACGAAATGTTGTAGTCTCGTGATGTTGGAATACGTTTTTGAAAGATGCTTCTCACTATTTCGCAACTATAGCTTTCACAAAAAAGAGTTTTTTGAGTTCACTTGAATTTGAAAATTGTTCAATACGGATACGTTTATTGTATTTTTTTAAATTTGTTTTATATTTTGTTCGATTATATTAAGTATCTCTAAATATTTCATTAATCAATAATATTGAACTCAATTTAACTTCGTATTGTGGTTTTCCAACTATATATAGTTAAAATATTTCCTTGTTAGAACAGGGCGTTTTTCTATATAGGAAGTATATAGTCTTGAACTATCTCCCATAACATTTGATATTAACCCTGGGATAATATTAATGACACACAACTGTAGCGGAAGGAAGTTTCAGAACCATAAAATAAGATGGATGGATTTGTTCTATGAGGAAAAGTCATAAGAGAGGGTCTCTAAAAGAGTGTTAACATCCAACAGTATGATTACTTTCTCTGTGAACAACAATACTCTGTTGAATAATCTCAATATCTATCCCTCTGTAATTGGAGTTATCCTTTATGAAATTAATGTACTTTTAGAATTTAACTCTTTTGAAATAAAACAATTTTTCTGGAATTGTGACAGATATAAACAAATTATTTTATTTTTTACTTACGTGGTTATTTAGAATTATTTGGAAATATTTCGAACAACAATTTCGTACATAAATTAATATTATATGTAAGTATATTACTAATTTAATAAGGTACGAGATTAATAAATTAATTTACATTTTTTTATTATATTTTGATTCAAATATTTAAAGTAAAAAAAAAAATTTCATACGTAGAAATTTTTTTGACATAATCATTAGATTTTTGTTTATATTATGACAGTATACACTAAGAAAGTCGATATTATTATTAAATCTTTCTCTTGGGAGAAACCATGACAATATAAATCATTAAACCAGAATTTATAAAATACCACCGTAGATAATGACTTCTACATAAAAAATTTGCTACCTCAGGGGAACCAAAAAATATCTATTTTCTTATCTTGGTTCACATTATTTCACCATAAATCTCTTCAAAACGCGTGCTGTTTTCCCTTTATGTACATCTGATATCACATATCGATGTTTTTATATAATATTTTTTGTGATTTAGGACATTTATATTTGTATTATAAATTCATTTAAATAAATACTTATTTATTCGGTTTATTTAACAATTAAGAGATAAAAGTATAATGATAGTCGTATAAACTCTACAGAATCAGAGTTATAACATTGAGAGACAACAGTATAACCGTATTAACACTACAGAAGAATATATTTATAACACGACAGTAAATTATAACTATATATAAAATGCAATTTTAAGTTTATCAGTTAATTGAAAATACTTGATCATCACTCATAATTTTAATATTTTGGGACATACAATAAATACATAAATGGTTTAATTAACTTGTTCAGGAATTTTCCGATAGAAAAATAATAACTAAAATAGATAATAATAATTTATTTATTTATGAATTGAAAAAAATTAATTAAAAATTTTGCTTTACGCAAAATGTTGCCCGCATATCGATTAGAAAACTTTAACAAAATGAGAAAATGAATTTATATTTTCTATCTGTATTTGTCGTGATTCAAATGCATTCTATATATTTCGTTAATGCACGCTACATAGATAGCCAAGCCGTATCTCAGAAGAATTCTTCAAAATTAGATTAATCGTTGTTGGAAGTTAATCTATGAGACCTCAATTGATTGACAATGTGGAATTGAGAGAAATATGCAAAGGGTTATAGGTGGATATATGTCGGCTGACTAAAGTATAATCAATAAATTTATTCATTTCTTATTACACACAAATTTATACAACACCCATCAACGAACGTACAAACTCTTACAGATGGCTAGTTCTCTTTATATTCAAATTTATTAATTTAGTTCTTAAAACGTAAAAACTTTTAGTGTTGGCCTTTGATTCATTTTAAATATCACAAACTAAAGTTCACTGCAAAAAAGGGTATTTCCTTAAGATTTTTCATTATTTTAGCGATCACAAAAAATGGTTTAATGTTAATTGCGAGTGAAAATCCTTTTTTCTGTAAAAGTTATCCAATTGATTTTTCTTCAAAACTGTATCTTCTATAATGTCTGAATTACAATATCTTAGAATATCTGCTTCACTGAGTGACGTTTGTCTATATGTAGGTATACCTTAAATAGTTAAAAGTCGAAAAATATGTATTTCTCCGTAACATCTATACTTAGGCGTTGGGTACCCTGTATCTTCATTGCTAAACTTAATTGCCAAAGATGGAATAGACTTAACTGTCATACTTAGTGCTTTAATGAACTTTTAAAGTCACGACTTGTTTAGTCCAATTTGTTGACGAAAGAATTTCTGGTAAATTGGGATCATTAATTTTGATTTTTTTTATTGATTTAGGAACAATTTCAAGTCTCATAATTTTCGCTAATTATTTAACTATTCTGAAGAACATAATAAATCATATAATTAAAAGTCGTTGTATTTCCATAACTATAATCAGGTTCAAAAGTAGACAGGTTCCTTTTTCAGAAAGACTATTTATAGATAACAGAACTTTAAGGTTCTTAAATTACGTTTTGATTACAGCTATTCCGGAAATTTAAAAAAAGCGGGACAAAAGATCGATCAAATAAAGTCAAAGTATATTTCTACATTTTTATTTCTACTCTTTATGTGGAAATTTTCATAAAAATCGAACCAGTAAACATATGTCAAACATAATTATTATTACGCAAGTTTTGCTGGCATTTTTTATTGAATAATTTGCCAATAGTAAGCTCTCGGGACCTTTCATATTATGAAGTTTTTCTACTTTTAGCGCAAAATTTACTTTCATAAACCCATGTGGACGATCATGAGAGCGTTCCATCCCCATCACTCTGATTTTCCATTTTTTGAAATTTTACAAAAATGGCTATTATAAAGGAAAATAGCTGAATAGCTTATATTATGTGATAATCAGCTAGATAAACTTATAGCAAACATGAATACACACCAAAAAATTTAATTATTTGAAAAAACAATTTTTTTTTTAATATTTAAATAAAAAAATTTTCTTGAAATTTTTGAAAAATATAATTTATAAATTTTATTTGCCTCAAAAAACTCTTTCCAATTTTTTTAACATTATCTAGTAGAAAACATACTAAACTATCATCATGACAAATTTTATACCCTTGGTACTATAGGAACATCATATTCGGAGGGGGCCGAATCCCCCCCCCCCTCGGGGAAGCGCAACAAAACCCGGTATGGAGGGGGTTAAACAAACTACGCTTTGCGTGAATTGATTAAGTTGGTTCAATTTGGTTGACAACTTGCTTGGAAGGCTGGATGCATCAGTCTGTTGTCAATAACTTTTACAGAATAAAAATCGCGAGAATTTCTATAAAAGACCAGAGATAAGCGAAATGAATAATTCTAATTTACAAAAAACCGTTGTTATATTATTGAAATTGTTATTGATATCTTTTAAGCTAACCTGTGTTGTGGGTATTTTGAACTGTAGAAACATCAGATTTAATTGTAATGAAGAATTTTGGAAAAAATAACATCATATAACAATTGGTCAGTTGAAAAAGGTGAATACGGAGAACAACTTTATAATGGACTTATCAAAACTATTAAACTCACTTGACTACATAAAATCAATGATATATTACTTTTTGTGGTGAATATACTACTAATAAGGGTAGGTGAATTTAACCCTTGATCTATTTTCATTATAAGTATTGCACTGAAGACCGCTTTTTGAACAGTTAACTTCTTCAAGAGATCTTCATCCATCGTTTTGATATCGATTTTTACTTCTAAGGAGGTTCTTTCTTTTAATAATAAACGTTAAACTTCTAGAGTCTACTAATTCTCATCCACCGTTCAAGTTGTCTGTATTATCTAATTATTTGGCAACATTTATCTATATTTTCAGGGTCCACAAATATTTGAGTTTAAAAAAGATATGTTTTACCTGGCAAAACCCTGGTGACGGGTTTGGGTAGAATTGAAAATCAGAAAAGTTTTTCATCGAAATAAAATAAAATATCGCATATTTATTTAAAAATTAATAAAAAGCATGATTTCCATTTATATTACTATTAGTAGTAAATAATCATTATAGAGTTTTTTTCCATTTCAAATAAATATTTACATTATAATAGTATATTAATAGTATAGTTAATTTTAAAATAAATTTAAAGTACTACAGATTGTAATATAAATAATTGCTCTGTCAACTGCAGGACATAGATAATCGTGGGAAAATATTGTACAATCTAAATGCGTTGCGAAAAAATTATAATCCCATAAAGAATCATGTGAATTCACTATATATAGAATTATTTAATATTTTTTTGATTAAAACATTGACTGAACCATTTTCCTCTTTTCCGAGGCAGACCCAACGAAAAATTGAAAAGATTTAAAGAACACAATGATCGTTTTCCCTTTTGTTTAACATTAAAAAATCTTTTGCTTAATAAATTATTATTGAATATAATTGAAATTTATTAAGATTTAAGATTATGATTTTTTAAATAATTATTACTATACAGGTAACTATAGTAAACACCTTGTTGCATTGCTTCATATAATCAAGTGCCGAACGACTGGCCCAAAAACCCTTTACCAACCAAACACGTGTTGTTCAAGAAAGCGCCGGAAACCCTGACATGTTTTTACCGTTTCTTTTTCCTCTGATCTGTTCAACCTTCAGGAACCTGTTTCCGTTAAGGAAACAACAAAGACAAAACACTGTTATAATATGTTTCAATATACTTCTTACGCACAAAATATTTGCCTACTTTTCAATATATTAATGAACTTTCGTCTTTTATATATGTTATAATATATATAGAGACCACTATAAATAAAGCCGGTTTTTTTTCCTTATAAATAAAATAAATAAAGTTGTTTTGTGTTCATTGTCTTACAAGCTCTATATTTATAATGTCCACAATCTGATTATATATGAGGTCGTGCGCGAAAAAGAAAGTGGCGAAATTTTTTATAATGTCGCTTGCGTAAAAGGTGACAATTCCCAACCACACAAAAACAGTTGCAGTCACCCGACTTCTTTTTCTTGAGAACATTTTTTATAGCTATACTTTACCCCACGTGTTGCATTCCATTGTTTTGACTAAATACAATTCGGTCGGTGTAAAAACATTCCATTATTTTCGTAGAAGGATTTTGTACATTATAAATGAAATCAGTCATTCAAACATATTTTGTTTCTAAGCAATTACTTCGAGTCATTTAATTAATTGTATATAAAAAACTTAAGACGTTAATATACATACATAATAAGATTCCCAAAATTTATAAAACAGTTATAAAACAAAAATTGAGATATTTTCATTGAATTATTACATAATTCTGTTAATATGTGATTTATAACCGTTGCATATAGAAACACAAGAAGTTTAAAAAATTTATTTAAGGCTCTAATTAAAAACAATTTAATTAAAAAATGAAAATAAGTATATAGTTTTCATATACCTATTTATTCAATAAAATAGTAAACAATTTTAACTTTTTTTAATTCATTATGATATATATATATATAACCGAATATTAAATGCTTAACCTCCCAAGATAACCCAACCAAAGTATTTTTGGCACCGAGTAATAAATAGTTCGATATCTTCTGACCCAAATATATTTAGTTCAATTTATTTTAACCATTTACAGATATAAGGATTGAATTACAATGATATCATTTGAGATATATTCATTTCTTTTTATATATATATATTAAAGATACGACCTGTTAAATTTGACACATTCTCATCTATTTAAGTTGATTAATTTTTTGATAAGCATATGAGACAATGGACTCCACCCTTCCGTGGTCTCACATAAGACTCCCTCTGTGGTCAGCAAGAATCCGTTGATGGTCCGTCCAGGACACTAATCTAAAGACAAATCTATTTTTTCGACTATATTTCCTCATTCAGATGACCAGCCCGGCAACCAAATATTGGATCTTTCGATGTATTATATATTATTTACAAGACGTCTTATCTCTTTTAAGCATCAATGACCACCATATTTTAACAAGTAAGGTCCTCAAAGAACAAGATAAAACCTGCGCTAATGTAATCGAAATTATCGATCAACGCCACCCCATGCTTATACTTCACAGTTTTCCCTGACCAAGACGTTGCCCATTGTTCTAACTAAATCTTTTTGCCATTTCTAACCGCTAAAGTGGTCACGTGGCCTTGTTCGCAAGCTTGTTGACCTCCGGTTGAAATATGATGTGCGCATCTATCTGGGGAAGGAAGATGGTCTCCCCACAGGAAAAGGGGGTTGGTGTATCCTCGCTAATTGCAATATTAATGGACACTCTTGAAATTGATAGACTGTGAAAGAATAACGAAGTGGCATGTTCCCAAAGTTTTGTCTCTGGGCTGGGTTGGGTGTTCACGCTTGGATAGTTTTAGGATACTTGAAGTCATGGCGATAATTATTACTCTATTAATATACAATTTAATTTTAAAGTTAAAAATTAAATTTTAAAAAATGTATTCTAGTTTTTTGTAACCACATTTTGTGTAATTATAACGACAACTGCGGTACTAAGATTTCCCCGTTTATTAATTGATCAAAATATGTGGGGGCGTTTCTATACACATTCTTTTAAAGTTGCCAACTATATACTTAAGTTATTTATTTGTCAACTTTTTATCACTTGTGCATGTTAATAATGTATGCGTGCATGGGGGTTATTATCCCAGATGGTTTCTATATATTTATAATACCTATATATATTGACTATCTGTCCAATATTTTTTTAATATAAAGAGTAACACATATTGTTCCAGTTTTAACATATTTAACAAATATAATTTCAAGTGTCTTAATCTATGTAAGAGGCTAACAGTTATATAATTTTTTTATCAGCTGAATTATATATTTAACGAATATATTAGCCCTCCCCAAACAGCCCCTTCGCATATACGCATATATATAACTTCACTTTTTTCTATTTGTGCGTGTTGTCAATGGGAAATTGGAAGAAATAATTATTTGATCAAGGATCATTAAACATATTTGTTATTTGGTTGATGGAGTATAATTGCTATGCGAAAAGTTAAAATTTATAAAAAAACAAGTAAATATTTATAATTGGCTGTATACGAACAAAATTGTATTCAGATCATTTTAATAAATGCTATGTGTCATATAATAGAAATTTTAAATTTGATAAATTTGTAGACTTATGTGATTGTATAAAATGTAAGTCTATATATAACGTAAATTATTAAAAGTTAATTTAATATATAGTCGAAAATAAAAATCATACAAATATGATAATTTATTTTTAAATATTATATTTAAGCTATATTTATTTAGCATCAAATCCAAATGTTTATATATTAAATTGTATACCTATATATAAGTGTAAAATTTTACTAAAAAAATTAATTTTCCATTCTTATATTGCTTATTTTTATTACACAACTTGTTTTAAAAGAATTTCTTGAACTATATATTTTGAACTACTCTGGCGTGCCAAATAAGCGGGGGGGGGTCCATCAATTTAAAAAAAAATAATCGGGGGTCCAAATAAACGAGGTTGCCTATTTTTCACACTAAATAAATAAACGGGGGTTGCCTATATCAAGGGGGTCCAAATAAACGTTACGTTTTTTTGGCACATATCTAGTTTTAAATCACACCAAGAGAGTTGAATTTTAAATTAGGGAGTGCGAAAGTTGTTACACACCTGCGTGTTATTTTCTACCAATTTTCGGTGTAAAATGGATTTATTCTAAAACAATTGAATAATATAAACGAACATATAACTACACTGAAAACTTTTTTTACTAATAAAATAGGTAAATTTAACTTATATTTTGTGTATTTTTTTATAGTTGAATAATTTTAAACAAAATGTGTGTATTTTTACTAAATTATTAAAAATTTCTAAAAAAAGTGTAAAATTACACTTTTTAAAAAATTTATTTTACTTAAATATCGTTTAAATTTAATATAATTTTTTTATATTTTACTAGCATTTTTAGTAATTTTAAACGAAAAGTGTTTAAAAGTGTTACACACATTTTTTAGTAAAACCTACTAGTTTTTGTTGATAGAGTATATACACAAATAAGAAATCACATGTGATACAATAATGCACCTGCAAAATTCCAATCTATTATAGGATAAAAAATATTTGCATATATCGTATATTAAACACAATAATTCTGTTGAGTCAGACAATGAATCTGCTATATTATATCTATATTTGATGAAATTATGTGCCCACTGCAGCATTTTAGTTATAAAATAAGAAGTCAAGAGCTCTTGCTGCTATTATTGATGTATTTTGCGAGCTTTCGGTGTAAACACCCCATTCA
The DNA here is from genome assembly GCA_034780395.1 of Vannuccia rotundouncinata. NCBI lineage: Eukaryota > Metazoa > Platyhelminthes > Proseriata > Coelogynoporidae > Vannuccia > Vannuccia rotundouncinata. The sequence goes on along the minus strand of JAUZNC010059885.1, from coordinate 3,172 downwards.
TGCAATTTTAAATGATACATAAGTGAGAGGTACGGAGTATAACAAGAGCAAGAGCTCATGAATTCTTATTTTATTATATCTATGTTTTAAATGTAAATGTTGTATAAATGCATCTCTGCATAAATTACCCCAATAAATAACATACTACCAACTCTAAATATACTTTATAAACACGAAATCTGAAGCAATTTCATATAATAATATAAAACCAATGACGTATAAAAACATATATTATCAAATAGAGATATTTTTTATGTTCAAAAATTACAACCAGCTGGTGTATTATAGGTATAACACATATAAAAATAGGTGTACTGAAATATACCAAAAATTCACAGACAAATACAACAGACTGTTCTACACATTTGGAACACTCTTTTAATTAACCAGTATTTGAAAATATTATATATATATATATAATAGAAACATGACTTGGAATATTATAACTCCATAATATTATCAATGAGTCGAAATTTGTACAAAGTAAGTAAATGTGAAGAGAATCCGACAATATTCTGGAAGTATATATAATGCACGTTTCTCAAATGACAGATCAGTACGTACCACTCCGTTTTATATATAGTTGAGATAGAATTGGATGTGGAAGGAGTGCAGTTGTGAACATTGTTGTGGGAACCGCGTGAAAACCTTTTTTAATTCATTGTCTGGGGATCTTATAAACATTTTAAGGTCAGTGAATAGAACAATATATATATATTTATATAGAAGTATTGCACCGGAGTCACCTTGAAAAGATTGTCTAACCATTTAATTTCCCAGCATATCGGTCAATGTCTACATATAACTTTCATATATTTATAGTCTATATAGCTGTATAACTTTCATATATTTATAGTCTATATAGCTGTATAACTTTTAACATTTGGAGTTTGCGCAAGATGCGAAGATCAGGTCTTTATTTAGGTATTTAGAATAATATATCCTGATAAAAATTTTATATAATGACTTATATCCACGGCTTTGGGCTGCAGTCAAAGGGGAGTATACACATTCATTGATTTATTCTCACAGTTCCCTTGCCAAAATAATTTAATCCCAAAACAACATTTCTATTGTGAACTGTAATTTAAAATTCACACTTGTTAATTACACAGATCCTCTACAGAACATGTTGAACCAGATTTCTATGTTATATATATGTATTAACTGGATCAAATAGCCAGGGTAGATAATTCGGGAAAGGTGCGAAAACACCCCACTTCATCATCTAGAGATGTATACTGCAACTTTTGTCGACTTGTGAAAAATATACATTATTGTGATCCCATAGTTTAATTCACAGCTTCATAGTAAGTAGACAGACATATTATTATTGTTTCGTAATAGTCTGGAGATATATGAATGACGTAATAGATTATTATTCGCTATATACATATCGGTGGGTTATATCAAACTTTTCAGAATAAATATAATATCTTGTAATAAAAATAGATAAACATATTATATTATATGTGTGTGTGTGTGTGTGTGTGTGTGTGTGTGTAACTTATATGTAAAACAAATACATATAATAAGTGTTTTATTCAGTCTTGCAAAAATATTATAAATTATTCAAAATTATAATACTCAAAATAAATAAATTATATATATATTATACCAAACTTCATTAATTGCAGTAGACCGATGTATATAGTATTGTGTGAACAAAAAAATTGTTTTAAGGAAAATATAGTTAAATTATTATTAAAAATATCTAAAAATATACAATACAATACAAAGAATAAAACAAAATAAAAACTCTCTCAAGAATATAATATTGTTTTATTAAAACTATGCAAACCAAATTAAATTTTAAAAGAAAATACAGATTGGTCACTGAGAGTATTTTTATATTATTGTAGATTATTTATCTGCAATTTGCCAAACTCCGTCATATTTATACATTTAAATATGTATAGTATAGTATAGTATAATCTTTATACTCTGCCGGTGACCGCTTTATAATATTCAACGACGATATAGGTATATCTAAACCTAATATATAGGTATATAATATACGATTATAAAAATGTAATCATCCATCTTTATATTTTGTCTGTCTGGACCTCACTCGGTGTTTGACCTGGGCTTTAGACCTCTGACCTTCACCCATAACTGAGAGTCTCTCGACTTAACCAACTGATCATAAAAAGCTAAATAGCATTTATATATTGACAAGAGAGTTGAGAAGGATTCTTTTCTTTTAAAATATTTTTTAACGAATTTCCAAAATTATGTAAATATTGAAATTAATATTTATAATAAATATACTTATGTTGAATACTATAATGAAAATTTTTGATAAATATTAAAGAATTTCACGAACGAAGCCATGAATTTTATTATATTATAAAAAATTGTTTTATATAGACATCATGTTCGAATGATTTTTTGAGTATGTAAGCCTTCATTAAACAATAACTAAAAATAATCTAATTATTTAAAATACTTATTCGAATATTCTAATTATTGAATTAAAAACAATAGAAACAAACCAATCACTTTATCTTTTACAATGTTATAACATTTTGTCATGATTTTTGATGTAATATAGTTTAATTCTTGACAATTGACACATTTTTTAAAATTGTAGTACCTATTAGTAAACAAAAATAAACTTATTTGATTTGATTAATTTGTAAATTTTGTAAATAATACAAAAAATATGTTCTCCTTTGTGAATTGATGTTTATATATATTTGGTGAAAAGAGTTCTGTATTAAGTTTTTAGTAAAGCAAACTAAAAAGGAATTTAAATTTTAAAACCAATACCATATTGATTTTATCAATTGAAAATGTTTTTTATATTCATAAACATAACAGCACTGCACATTTTTGGAACGCTCTTTGAACACTTGTGTGTTCTAAATTGATTTATGTGTGCTATAAGGTATCTATAAAATTTACAGTAAGTGCGGGGGAGGAGAGGGTGAAACAAGACCCCTCAAAAAATGTTTAAAAAGGTCAACATTTCCGGAAAAAAGAAAATTGTAATTAATGTTGCCACTCTTTTGACATCAAACGATAATTTTTTATTTAAAATATAAAAGTCAATTTGAAATTTATTGACAAAAAGGTCCCAAAAATAATGATTATAACGGGGGGGGGGGGGGGGGGGGGGGGGGGGGGGGGGGGGGGGGGGGGGGGGGGGGGGGGGGGGGGGGGGGGGGGG